>VZTV01059817.1:7100-18729 GCA_013400875.1 Anhinga rufa | reverse complement strand
GGTGGTCTGTAGCAAACACCCACCACAGGGTCACCCTGATTTGCCTGCCCCTTAACTTTCACCCACAAGCTTTCAACTCGTTCTTCTTCTGTTCCAAGGCAGAGCTCAATAGATTCTAGTTGCTCCCTCACATCGAGGGCAACTCCCCCACCTCACCTTGCTGGCCTCTCCTTCCTGAAGAGCCTGTAGCCATCCAAGACCACATTCCAGTCATGTGAGTTATCCCACCATGTCTCTGTGATTGCAATCAGGTCAACTAACAATGAATTAATGTCTGAATATTAAAGGTGAGTTTCATCCTTCTCCATAAATTTTGAGTGTAGCACTATCCTGTGCACTTTATTTATCATATCAAATAATCCCATATCAAACATCATTGCAGGCATATGTCTATTACAGCCCTACTGTTTAATACTATTACTTACATTTCATAGATGGGAACCTAAGGCAAGGACTAAGACATGCTCACAGAAATGAATATAATGTATGATGGAAATACCTACTCATCAGTCCAGCTGAGAAAACAGGGAGGTCGAACAAGGTTTTAGTGAACTTCATAATCCAGTTATACACCCCACCAACCTTTAAAATGGTGCAGGTATCTTTCCACTGTATTGTGGCCCCAAGGTACTGCAGTCACAGAAGCAAATATTAGACCAAAGAATTCTCTGAAGTCATGCAAAAAGTGTGACTGATCAGGGAGATGCACTAAATTACTTACAGTCCCAGGCTAACATCCTAAAGACATTATCATTATGCCTTCTATCCTTACTAAAAAAAATACTAAATAGAAACTTTCATGTCATACTATTTATTTAATTTGTATTTCAAACAATACAACTGGAAAACACTTTTCCACTATATTTTTTTATTTCAACAGATGTCCTTTCCCACATCCCTGCCATTTCACTGCTCTGCTCTACAAACTGTTTTGATAATAAAGAAAAAATGCCCTAAATAGTCCCAGACTACACATGACACTACTGTAAAGTCTTACAAAATACCTGTATTCAGGCTGACGACTTATAGGATGATCATCCTTTGGCCATCTGTATCCTGATTCCTCCTGCAAAACATACATGCAAAACAATTGCATGACGTGTATCTCAACATCAGATGTCAGGTACAGTTACTTGCCAAATGGTACTTACTTACTGTAAAACCGAAGAATTTAATGAGCTAAAAGAAAGTATTAATCATTCACAGCAAGGTTCCTCTCAGTTTATTTACTCTACCTCATTCCTCTTATTTTCTTCCTCTGTCAATACTAAAGAGAGCAACTTTGAAATGTTGTACAAAACACAAAAATTACAAAAATTTCCAAACTATATACACAGGCACTGACTTAAAAAAAATTCCTCATTGAAATGTAAATTATCATCAATAGCTTGTAATTACAGAATTTCAAAACAGCTGGGTTGGAGTAGGCAACAGTAATGACCTTTCAAAGGGACCATAAATTTTGTTCTTAAGTGAATGCAATTTTTTTCCCAATAGCTACAGTGTTGAGACAGAATTTAAATAAGTGAACAACTGTGCGAATTAGAAGGCTAGGTAGACAACTTTCAATAAGCTGCATGTGCAAGGACTTGTTAAATAGAAAGATTTCGCAATCATTCTTCTATTCATCCAGGTAACTTTACACTGCACTGCAGGGAGGACTCCTGGCCACTTCTGTGTTCCCAGTTCAGACCCTGAGCTTTCCACAGTGCTGGACAAGCAATTCTAAGTCAGTAGAGTAGCTAGGAACCATAAGAAGCAGCAAATAGGTATTACCATATAATCACAAGAGTCTTAGAAGCAGAGCAACTGCAAAAAGCACCAAGTATCAAAACCTGGATGTTTTTTCTATTCATTCTATTTCAGTTTATGAGAACAGCAGTAACATCTTTGCTCTGTCTGAAATAAAATTTGATTTGTTCAGTATTCAAGCAGTAATGAGAAGATAAACATCATAAACGTGAGAAGAATCACCTTACGTACACCTCGGTGTGGAGGGCCACTTCTTCGGTCATGGGCAAAACTGCGACCCTCTTCATAGTCTCTGTATTCAGCATGACCGTAATCATCATACCGACCATAATTCCCATCCCCAGGTCTTTCAAGCAGTGGTGGTTTCTTGGGCACAATGTTTACTACTCTGTGGTAATTATTCTAAACCACAAAACAAACAAAATCATATAGCTTATAACAGCTGGAAATCTGTAGCAAATACACAAAAGTTAAAACAAGTTATTTCTAAATATGGGACTATAATAATCTTAAAGCTGAAATAGCACGGGGAACAAAAAACATTAAAAATCATACCAGTTTATTAAATCTAACTGGACACCATTCAGATGCAATCCTTACGCATTACAAGTTTAATTACAGAGGGAAAGTTTTCAACATGGTTTAAGTTTCTTTTGAAAGTTTAAAGCAGCAGCATTAGGTACTTTCTAAGCATCAGCTACTTTCTTTTTTTAAGCATTAGCTACAGATATTTCTCAGAGACTTTTACATTAACTTAGGAATGCAATAAAGTTACACCTGTAATGCCTGTAGAACAAAGAGCCCATTTGAAAATACTATCAATTTTCTTAATGTCAATATCCTCCACACTACGGAGATTATAGTGAAGACAGTCGTTGCTTCGTAATCTGAATAGATAAGCACCTTCTCAATACAATGCAGAGGGTGATCCGAAGATTCAAGTGACAGAGATATTTTTAACACTCTTGGGTTTTCTTTTAACACAAGTTTGGATAGCTTTTTGCTAGATTGCAAAATTACTTTATTGTATTTCCTTCAAATTAAGTGTCATATACCAATTTAAAAAATCCTTTGTTTATTAAGCACAAATTGCACAGTTGCAAAAGATAAAAATTCAATTTTCTAGAGCCAAGTATTATATAAGCCAACTGCAAATAAAAAGCAAACAAAAATATCAAAGCAAGACCTTGTATTTCAAATCTTCTTCCTTTAGCATGATATTTTTTTATAGACCTTAAAAAACACAAACTATAAATGCAGAGACTTGAGTTAGCATGTGCAATTTGGAGGGGGGGAAAGATATTCAAACTATTTTTTTTAATAGTAGTTGAAGTCACAATCTAATGCACTGATAAGTTTTTTTAGAAAAATACATTAAATTCACAAACTGCTAAATCCTGTAATGCAAAAAAATGTTAGTTCTGATTTCAGAGACCGCCCAACAAATTCACTAGAGGGCAATCCAAAGCCAGCCTACAGCCATACTGATGCGAAATAGAGACTACACACACACACATTCATACACAGCCACAACACTTGATCTACCCTTACCTCATTGAACATCCTCCACATGTATTTTTTTTTTTTAGTTTGGTGTCTTACAAAGAAGATGTGCTCTGAAGCTAAAATAAAACTGCTCAGTGCTTTAACCTCACCCAGAACTCCCCATCACATAACTGTATTGATAGACAGGATATTTACATGAAAGCTCAAGGTGTACTCACTTAGGGTTAACTGCGCCAAATGCTTGCAACTTTATGCTGTCTACCAGGATCTGAAAGCATGTGTTTTTACTGCAATCTATACGTGATACATAATTAACACCCAGTTTAGATTAGGACAAGTTTCTTGCTCTCTCAAACAAAAGATACTTCATTCTGTATCACTGGCACGTCTCAGTTCCAATGTACTAACCTATCAGCAAATGTTAAGCACATTCATAGAGTGAATAAATTAATTGCCACCTCTACACATGGACACAGATACAATGGCACAGGCTTACAAGGGCAGAAACCGCCTCCTGACAACTATCTTGAATCAGCAGAGCTGTATTAAGAAGGAGCTTCATAACCATTTTTCAGTAAGGCAGAGAGACACCAGGTCCTGGTTTGCCCAACTACTGGGGGTGGTGTTGTGGTGCAAATGGGTAGTATTGATTGTGATAAATGAATGCATTCTGCTAGTCCCTTCATCCCCAGTTCCAAACACATGTAACATAAAGCTAGCACTGAACTATCTAGTTAATTCTTGCATCAAAATGAATGCATCGCATCTTTTAAATTTTACAGTAAATTTACATAATGCATGTGCCATGCATTGTTCCCTGGACAGTTTAAGCCTAGAGGAATTTACGAATGTCACTGTTGCAATGGTTAAATTAAATTAGCAATGTGTTAGTCAAGTCAAACATTGATTAAAAAAAAAAAAATCCGTGAAAATACATCCTGCCTTTCCTCATGTCCTGTTGCTGACAAATATTTTGGAGAAGCCGCTGACTAAATACCCTGTGCAAACTTATCTGATTTCCAGCTTGCTGAAAATGCAGAAATTTTGTTGTTGCCTGTAAAGAGAGTTAAAAATGTCACAGAGCAGCCAAATACTAAAACACTACTCAATAGAGAAGACTACATAACCAGCTACCAAGTTACCAACACTGGTATGCTTCCAAAACGACAAGCTGAAAATACGGTAGAGGGAACCCAGAAAGTATGCTAAGTCAGCTATGCTAATATTCCAACATTTAAAATTAAAAGAAAAGCCAGATAACAGGCATAGGTACCTGAAATTTTATTTTTCCAAATACAGAGCAGGTAAATAGAAATATCAAAAAGTATTCTTAAAGTCCTATTTAAGGTCTAATAGTTCAAACAACAAAGCTACAACCTATTTTCTTTCTTCTTTAGAAACTTCAGACACAGGAGAAAAAAAAAATCAGTTTAGCCAACTAGTCGGCACAGAGATTTTCTAAAAGCATTCTAAAGTTATGCTACAGCAGAGTAAGCATAGCTTCTCTGTTTGCTTTTACAAGCATAACATACAGTAAAAGTCTCCATGCCTACAAAGTAGATTTCTATTGACACTCTTCTTGGTAAGCATTTCCCTTACAAGGCTCCAAAACACAATTTCTTTAGCAAAGATGTATTTTCAACATTTGTTATGAGCATTTCCTTCTATACTTTAAGTATCATAATAAAAAACTGTGTCAGTGACAAGAACAATATTGAAAGTAGCTATTTTACCACCTCAAATCAATTCAAAGATGTATTGACATAAAAAAATGTCTGGGGAAAAATATAACATAGTATGCCTTTGGTTCTCCAGAAGTTATTAAAAATCCTGTGTTTAATAACACAAGAATTACACAAAAAAAATCAATTTATCAAAATACAAGTATTCTAAAACACCTTCAAAAGATTTGGGGAAAAAAAACCCCAAGATTTAATTTTGTAGGCATCCTATTACTGCTGTGCAGATGCATTTGCAAGATTGTTCGCTTAAATGAATAAGAAAAGAACAGAAATGGGGAATAGTAGGAACTGAAATATGTACATAAATCCAGCCCTTATGGTACAAGTCATGGCATAAAGGCAGAGTATAACAGTATAATGCTAAAGAAACATACTATACACTTACATCAGGATGAATCCTTGGAGGGAGACGTTCTCTTGGAACTCTTTCATAGTCATATCGCCCTTCAGACCACATTTCATCTCTTCGATATGCCACTAAAGACAATAAAAATCCAATTAACCAAAACCAGACCCATTATGAATAGATGAAAGATTAGTGAACACAGAAATAAAGGTTCCTGGACTTCTCCCAATAGAACGTATTATGCACAAGCCCTGTACGTACTTTTAGAAGGGCTAATTAAAAAAAAAAGTGTAAGTCTATCTAGTTATAGACGTAATTAATGAACTTTAAGCAAAAATAACTCACAGTATGTGCAAGAACAGCTGAACAACTAGAAATTAGTATCATCAGTAATCAGTATAATTAGAAAATTACAGGACTTACAGATACCATAAACAGCTCTATTGAAATATATGCATATTGCAGATACCAGCTGTACATATAAATTCATACACACATACCTTAGAGCAATTTTGATATTACTCTGCTAAAAGCAGAGGACCCTTTTTTTAAAAAGCACTCAACTCCTACTTATTAGATTGAAGGATTTCTACTTTTTATAGAATATAACAACTTTAACTGAATTATTTTATCATCTCAACCAGCCAGAAAGAGGTTAACACTCAACACATCATACAGTTAGTACAAAGCTCCATGTTTTGAATACATGGATGAACTGCATTCTTCACACGCAGATTTTTCCTGTCTTAAACTGGGAGCCAGCAGAACACAAAAGTTCCTCTTTCCAGAGAAAGGTGACTTTCAAAGTCTAACTTGGCAACTAAATGCAGCTGGAAATAAACGATCACCATAAGAGATTCTAGTCGTGCTATGTTAGACAACACAAATTTGAGGAGTTGAAACCTTTCTGATGATCATAAAGGTGACAAATTATACACTATACGTTGTTGAAAATAGATAAGAAATTGCTAGAATTATATTTTTCAAAGTTTCCTTTCACAATGGCAGTTCTATCTGTTAAAAATAATCAATAAGAAAAAGAAACAGCAGGCCATATTCAGGAGAAATAGATAACATCTACTTTCACAAAATAAGAACACTTAAATGGAAATAGACATATGAGGCTATATAAAAATATTGATTATTACAGATGTTGAGGACCAACATGACAAAAGGGTTTATTAACTGTAAACAGATGTGGCACTGAGTCAGATATATATTTTTGTGAAAAACAAGGAACACTTACTTTTCTGAGTTTTAGCAACTCTGCTTCTGAAGATCCATTCAATTACCTACAAAAAAACCAACCGTGAAGTTAGCAAAAAAATGCATATATATTCATAAGTACATTTTTCTTTTACGTAAACCAGATATTTAAAATCTAGATCTTTCTACTGCCCATCCCCCCATGACCTGTCTGCAGTAGTACAAAGTAATTCACTACACTCAATTAAGAAAGAATATAAACTATTCAGCTGAATTCACAATATTAAAAAAACTTCCTGTGACAAATTATTAGATACAACACTTTCCTAATAAATTCCAGAGTTTTCTTTCCCTTTTATCATTTTTTTTTTACTCACTATCAAGTCTCGGTTTTTCTTCTATTTGTTAGCAAAAGCTTTTGGAAGCTACTATAACTGCTTTCTTAAAAACACTCAGAAAAATATTTAATATATTCACTTAACTTGTATTTATTTGTCTTTCATTATCATGAAGCAGAGGAAGATAAGACTCGGTTGCATGTGATGAGAGGTTAATGAAAAGTTTGATTTAACAAATGCTTCTCCTTTGGTAATAGATAGTAAATGCTGATGAAGTAGCTCTTTCCTCAACTGCAATAAGCCTTTATGTTCAGAGATTTTGACCACAGTATCTTCTTAAAAGTTTGTTCCATTTTAAAACAGACTTGACCTTAAGTATGTTCCATAACCAAAGACACAGGACTAGTCTGACGTAGCCACAGATTATAAATCAAAAGCTGACTAAGCCAACAGTTTGGGTTTGGTAAGGGTAAGAGCTAGAGGGCCTGCTGTCCCTGCCCTCACCAGCTTGCTCCATGTAACAGTTAATAATTCTGAAACCAATGTTCATATTGCTGTATTTGTTGGTCAGAAGCACCTTCCTGGCACTTTCACAGTAACTGCCTCAACTTCTCTTCATTCTCTACTTCAGGGACTTTTGCTAAAGCCTTAAAAATTCATACTGGGGCTACACGTACATTAGATGTTCTTAGGCTGACCCTGTGCCCTCTCCTTCCCATGTCACCAGGAGGGTGCCTTACACTGTCCCCACAGTCTTCTTTGCTTTGTACCTAGAACAGTACCTGAATACTCCTGTTTTACAAGTACCAGGAAGAACAGAATTAGCTGAGGCAAGACAAAATCATTACACTGGAACAGTGTCATGCATTCTTTCTCAACACACTTTGCTGCTGGTCACTCATGCCCAGCCCTTGCTCCAAGGTGGACCAATCCTGTCCATACCCGCTCACAGATGGAGAGCGCCTGAGCCTCCTGCAGTGCTGGCTCCCACCCCTGCCCCAACACAGCCCACCCACCTCTCCCATGCGTATCGACTTTGGTACCTGATGGCAAGTTTCTCTCGGTTTTTAGACCAACAGCAAATACCAGAAGGTTCAGATAAGGTTATCAAGTGGGTTTTTTGCATTTTCACAAATACAGTAGCTTCCACACCCTGCTGCCTGCAGCAGTTACTGAAATTGTTAACTGAACACAATGTTCAAAAAGCAACACATTTCAGATAAGTGCCACTGAAGCTAAGTGCAAGCTTTCACATCATGCTGCTCTGTCAGTCACACCACCTCCAACATCCCAACACACATCACGGGCAGCAGGCACCGACATTCACATACACGCTCTGTCATATTATCAAGCAGCAAGGCTGATAAAAACTCCTGGTTTTATCTGTTGATGGACCTCACTGAAACTGGCAAGAATTATCCCCAGCATTTTGACAGAACAAAAACACAAACTGGAAAAAAAGGTAGAGATATACTATCACAAAAGCCAACAGACTGAAGAGGAAAAAAACCTCACAATTACATCAGACAAGAAGTATGGAGATGGAAGAAAAATCTCAGAAGTGAGAATATGTTGCATTTAGAGGAATGAAATGAAGAAAATTAATCAGATAAAATCAACCACCAAGTACACTGCTCAAAATGCTGGTAAGGAAAAAAAGTAGGAGGAGACCAATTTTATACAGAAGACTAAACAGACAAATTTTAGTTGGGACCAATGAGATAAAATAAGGATGCATTTGAAAATACCAGATGAAAAAAAAATTTAGAAGGAGAAAAATGCATTTCCCAGCATCTTGAGCACATTTCATCTGTTTCTATAGAAAAATAAATCAATTTCTTAAATCGTGTGACCTAACACAGCTTTAATAACAACCGTGAAGAGACTAAACTCATAGCATCAATATGAGAAGATTCCATTAACAAGGATTCAAGGGATCAAACCTCAAGTTTACTATGCTGTATTCAGACTCATCTGTTCCCTCAGTACAAAGTTGTTCTAAAGCAAAGATTAAAAAAACCCCCAACTATTATTGTTTCACACCTAATGCCATTGTCACTCACAATGACTATTTTCTATTAGCACACACAGCAGAGGTAGTTGATATTTCTTTAATATCATGACATATAATCACTTGCTATATTAAACAACTTCTTCCTACTTTTCATCAGAGGTGACCGTTTTCCCTAAAGCAAGGTCTTTATCTTCTCAAATAAATACACTCCAGTGTATGCAGAAGCCATTCTATTAACGCAGCGCAAGCTGCTTCACTGTGGCCAGGTGCCAAGAATGGCTTTGCTCTGATTATCACAGCACTATGTCTTGCACTATGCTAGTATAACTGGTGTAGTACAAAAAGGGTTTCTTCAACCAGCAGATTACATGGGTCACTTAAACTTTAGATTTTTTTTGTACAACTGGGTTTTCTTTTCCAGTCATTAATTTTTTGCTATTTTTGCTAAATAACACATGCTAAAAGAAAGCTGACACACCTGCAAAAGCACTCCAGTATTCTGCAATATTTTGTACACAATTCTTGTCTGTTTACACTTACTCGCAACCTCAATTTTCATCACAGCTAGAAATATCTACTTCTCCAAGATGCATAATTTTCCAGTGTCTGCTATCAACCTTCTACAGAATCTACATTTTTGTTTCAAAAACATATAGCTTTTTCTAACCCAGATGGCTACATCTTGCCATATGCGAACAAAGCATAAAACCAATGCTGTGCTGTAAAAATGCAGAGGCAGGCAGCTGCAGTATCTCTGATGCTGCTGGGATATATCTGGTTTTATACTGTTACTTTGACAAAGAGCAGAGACTGACAAATGTGGGCCAGTTCTGTCTCTCCTCCGCTTTGGAAAAGCTTAGACCCTTTTGTATGAGTAAGACCTAGGAAAAAAGCTTAGAGAATTGTAACTTATTAGAAATATCATGGCTAATTTTGCAACAACTGCTGCTTTGAGGACATCAAGAAAAAGAGAAAACAACACTTTTTCTTCTGGCAATTAGAATCTGTATTTGATAGCGCTTCAAAGATATTCCAGTATCTCTTACCTAGATGGAAAGGCAAGACAGATAAAACTGAGTTTGGGGGAAGAAAAGTAACTTTCTGCTCCTCCCCCCATACTTGGGACAGGCAGAAAACACTGACTGAATAGACATAGTCCTCTATTGGTAAGACGAAAAAGCAGAAGCGTAAGAGCAGAGGGAAAAATCCACCACGACAGTACATAAAATACTGTCAGGGAGGCACTGAGAAAAAACAGGGATACAAAAAGAATCCATCTCTTCCTAATAAAAAATTATTAGGCCATAAGATTTTCAAAAGCAATTAGAAGCATGACTGCAACAAGTCTAGGCATATTCAACCTAGATACCAAATAACTTGAAGGAAAAGGTTTTCTTCCAATCTTTCCTCACCTGTTCACAACAATTTCACTTAAAATAAGATAAAAAAAGAAAAAAAAAGAAAAAAAGCTATTTAAGAAAGCACTGACCATAAAAGTCAAATTAACTCCCACCTCAAAAGGGAAAAAAAGCCAGAAATGCATAAGCTGAACAAAATTATTAACAGCAGCAGCATTCTGATGAGGATTTACAATCCGACTGGCTCACTGTTCTTACCCCATCATTCTAATAGATCACTGGGAGCAAGAGAAATGGAGGCAATGCATTGGGGGATATGTTAACACGATGACTGACGTATCGGCGCTTATCTTTGCCTGAACACCTGCAGGTACCAACATCCCGTCCTTCATCAAGTGTCAATACTACGAAAAGAATGTTCTGCCAGGCTGCGATGGGGCTGCTATGCTAGCAATGTCAATGCAAACAACTGTACAGATCACCACCTCCACCGTGGCTTTCCGTCTTGCAGCACAAACATTTTGACAACAAAATATGTCAGC
Organism: Anhinga rufa; assembly: GCA_013400875.1. Taxonomy (NCBI): domain Eukaryota; kingdom Metazoa; phylum Chordata; class Aves; order Suliformes; family Anhingidae; genus Anhinga; species Anhinga rufa. The sequence continues at coordinate 7,925 of VZTV01059817.1, read as the reverse complement.
TCACTGTACTGTTGCTGTAACAGGTCAAAACTTCAATGCTTTCAACATTTACACTTCAAAGTACCAACCAACCCTGAATATTTCACCCAGGGAAAATCGATGTATCAAACGTTACTCATTGCTTGCAGAGATTCTGTGAGTTTCCACATCTTTTTGCGTATTTCTGACAGTCTTTGTTCCCTTTCAGTCCCAGACACCTCAGACAAAGAATTATTATAAGACTATTCATGAAAACCTTTAATGCATGGTAAAGAGCCTACTTAAGGAGTATGAGTGAGAACAAAGAACCACGGGGAGCAGAAATAAAGTGTTTAAATAATAATAAAGACTTTAAATATGTTACAGGACACCCTGTTGTCAAGCTAAGTGTAAAGATTTATTCTAGCACTTTTAAGGAAATCGGCTAAGTGACACACCTACGCCTTATTCACCCCTCTAGAAACATAAAGGTACCGGTTCTGCTCCACCGTACCCACAAGAGGCCTCACTGGAAGTGTTTGCAGAGAGGTTTATACGGCCTCCAGCTAGTTAGCAAAGTTTGAAATGCGTCTCCTAAGTATGCAGAAGGAGTAATACCCCTCCCTTTGAAACAACACCGCAAACTAACCTGAGAACCAGCACCTCCCGCCACGCGCCGGTTTTGGAAAGGACTCGAAGGGAGGGTTTTCAGCAGCGACCCTCGGGGCGGAGGCAGCGGCGGCCTGCCCGCGGGCGGCGACCCCCGCTCCCGAGAGGCCCGGGGGAGCGCCGGCTGCCGCCCCCCGTCGGGGGCTGCCGGCAGGCGCCGGAAGGGGAGGCCGGCCCCCGGCGTCCCCCCGGGGTACC
>VZTV01059812.1:0-11310 GCA_013400875.1 Anhinga rufa | reverse complement strand
TGGTCTTTTACCCAGTAGTCTAGAAAAAGTATATGGAGATACGAGAGACACCTCAACACAAATTCGATTTCTTTGTGAATAGATATTGATCCCCATCCCCAAAGTAAGCTTTAAGCATCACTTCTAAGGCAAGTAGGGATTGCTCTTCAGTCAAGAACTGCTTTACCTATCTGGGTCAAAGACTCCTCCCAATTTTTTAATTTTCATCTCAGTCATCCTTTATTGGTCCCATGTGCAGTGAGAAACCTTCAGAAAGAGCAGTTCAGAGATCTCTTTCCTGATATTTCTCTCTCCTCTGCCTCCAAGAGCAGAAGCATGGTGGTTGTATATATTCCTCATACATGACAGCTGCAAGTTCATCTCTCTCAGACAGTGGAGGCATTTGAGCCTAAACAGCCTTTCTACATGTCATCTGAATACAATCAAGTTATTGGGAAACCAGAGACACTCCTTTCTTGCTGCTTATCTGTATATTGGGGGCATGTAAGGACTGCTGCCACACTGGGCTAGGTTAGAGGTAGGTGCTTTGCTTGTTATTCCAGGTGATGCTTAGTCATGAGATCCAGTGTTCTTCCCAGCACTGTCAGTATTTCACTGGTTTTTTGTGTGCTGAGTACCACAAATAAATGGGCAAATACATGACAAACTCTTCCACTAGGAAGATGAGCTATCAGTGACTTCAGTTATTCACTGGTTTAAGAATATGGGACCTTGAGGTTAATATCTTTGTCATAGGTATCACAGCATCTAATAGTTTTACATCTAGGCACATGTGCCATTTTGGAAATTAACTTCTGGATGTTCTAAATCTTACTGAAAGGCACTGGGGTTTGTTTTTCTAAATGCTTCAATCACATTTAAATACACTGTAGACTTCTAAATGGTGTTAGTCTAAAAATTTTGCTGAGGAGCTCTGTGAAATATCTGATGTATATTTAAAAATGGCAGTGCGGAAGAGTTTGCTGAAGCTATAAATCTGTTCAAGTTTCAGAAACTAAGAACATTGTTATCGACTAGCTAGGCAGAATAAAATTTAAATGCCAACTTGCCTCCACAAAAATCAAGACACCTTCAAATCCAGCTATTTACAATTAATTCTAGATGTCTCTGTTAAGAATAAATTTGGAAAGGAGACAAATCCCTTATATAGGTCACTATGTGCTTGCAGCTGTTTGTCAAAATGAGAATGCTGGTTTTCACACGTAGCATTATATTTGAACAAATATATGGCTCATAAGACTGCAGTATAACCAGAAGAATATGCTGATTTCCCCTGTGGAGAGGAGTTAGCTAGTACTGCAGAATTTCTCTTCTTAGTCAAAAGATATGACAAATCTCTTCTTGGCAGCAATACTGTGAACCATCAAGTGAATCCATTGCTCAAGGAGATTACTTGATTCAGAGAAGTCCCAGAAGGAGCCATGCAACTTCAAGGCATATGCTGGTGGCTTCACAACTCTAAGAGAAAAACTGATACTGGTCAGTCCTCACAGACAGCTTTTACAGTATTTATTTATTGAACAGCTAAATATTTCCATATCTCCACTTTACAACTAGTATCAGATTCAATCTGTATAAGCACAAATGGCCTAATAAAACATTTCATGGCACATGGTGAATTGAGCACAGTTATCTTAACAGAGATGTCAAAAGGTCATAAATACAAAACAGGGTTTGTAAAATAGAACCAAAATCCTGCAAGCAGTAATACATTTCTTTTTCACTATCATAATAATAATTTCCTATGGCCGAGCATTTTACTTCTCTTTGTTTTGTATTCTAGGATTTTCATTTTCTAACTCCACCCTCCTTATTCTACTCCCCTGGTGTGTAATGCTCTAAACTCAATCTGTTTTCGTTCATTTTAACTACGTGGGAAGTCTGTAGAATTCTTTAATTTAATTGCTTTGCTGATGCTGCAGCCCTGGAATAATGGACCTTTACTCATTTGGGCTGAGAGGAACAGTGTGGTTCCATCAGACATGCCAGCTCCCCTTCACCTCTTGCTTGCACCAGGCACTTGTCAACATAATCCCATTGGTCTGACTTTTTTCTGATTACACAGATGCAAATTAGTATTACCCAGAGGAAAAAAAAAAGGGAAAAAAAGACAACCCTAGCAAATCACTTATTTGTCCTACACAAAAGAGGTTTTCAGGGATCCAAACCATCACTTTTACAACATTCCTGTCTGGAGGGAAAAAAAAAACCCTCTTCAGAACATTGGAATATTTTGTTTTGACATTTCCACGATAGCACTTTATTATCTGGGAGTCAAGATTTGCAAAGATAGATACTAATAACAAAACTGGAGCCCATTTCCTCAGTTTTTGCATACACCTCAGATGCTGGAATTTCCTGCAGCATGTCGAAAGCCCACATTCAAACTGATTCTTACCTGACTTGGAGTATGGACAGGACCTGTCTGGATCTCAGCTTACACCACTCAAGATTCAAAGAAATTTCAATCTTTACTTCTTAGATAAACATATTCTCTATTTCAAGCCAAAAGAAAACCCCTTTGGCACAACAAATGGCATCTAAGGTCCCTTATTCAAGCTAAGCTTTATCTATTTTTTTGCCTTTTTATCTTGTTTTTTTAGACAATGACCTACACAGCCAACTATTTGCATAATTGTAATTAGGGCTAACTACAAGGAAGGCAGAGGGCAGAAAGATGTGTGTCAAGTAAATTCAGTGGAGTTACTCTTGATTAACACGGACATAAGTAAGAAAACAATCAGGCACTCTGCTTTTAACACCTCTGTCATTTGTATCATATATTAAAATATTTCAAGTACCAATAGCCAAATCCCCTGTTTCTGTAACTCCCAAATCTCCGCTGAGCTTCACAAATTCGCACCACCTGTGATTCTGGCCCAACTATTTAAGCCAGTTAGCATCACACTGCATGGGCTTGTTTTTCCATGGTCTTCACTTTTGATTGATTCTAGGAAGTGATGTGCCACACACCTGCCCTGAGAATGTTCTCTGGCAATGGCCCTGCTTTTGTTTGAACCACCAGTACGTTTCACCTGGCTCTTCCATTCGTCTTTAAGTAAATATTATATCCTGATGTGTTTGAATCCCTGGATAAAATTTCTAGTGTGACAGTGTTTGCTTGATCTGATATATACAGTGACTGTTCTGAGAAGCCATGGTCTTATTTTGTTCTCTTTCTTACATGGTTTCCGTTGTTTTCAATGAAATCATTAGGCATAAGTGTATAAAGCATTCACATAGAGCTTTCTTAAATGAAATTTTCACTTTAGTCTTAAAGGATCTGTTTCTTTTTGTAACCCATCATGTACATAAATGATTTGTTGGACATCCATGACCTTTTAAAGATTTACATGTGAACTATCTTCTTAAAAACAATACAGCACAGAAAGGCTTATAATTCAAGTTCTCAAATAAAAGCAGTCATCCTTTGGCAATCACTTCCACTGCCCTGGTTGGGTACCCAGAATACAGATCCTTCCTTGTCCCCAGTTTCTGCTCAGTGCAGCAGAGGGGAAAAGCCACCACAGCGTTGTCGCAGCCCTCTGCCTGAATGGATTGGTCCCAGCCAGCATGAATTGAGAAACACAGAGTCTTAAACTGGCTAAAAGTATGGTGAAGACCTGCATTGTGCCCATCTCTTACCTCCACCCCTCCCATCACATTGTGAGGGCAGGAAGCAATTCTGTTAGATCTATGCCAGCTGAAAGCTGGCCATAATGTGAGAATCCCTCAAGTCAGCAAGAAGCAGTATCCAGATCTGTTCCTGCATTTGAGTAAGGAAATGTCTGACAAGCTTTATGGGCCAGTATGTTCTTGTGTTTGTCCTAACCTCTCCTCTCTGGGCAGCACCCTGGTCCACAGGAGATTTCAGTCCATTTAAAATAAGGGCAGTGGGATAAAGGCCCAGCTGAGGATGGGTCAGACTCTGGGTCTTATGTGGATATACAGTGCTATTTTCTTTGCATAGGAGTGTGGGAGAATTGCAGTCCCCAAGTTCAGGCAGATTTATTAACCTCTCCTTCCTTTGCCCAGGAAGCCAAAAAGAAAAAAGTGGGGAAGGACCAGCTATCATCCCAGAACAAGATAAACTCCTAGGCAAGGACCCTGGAAGAAAAAGTGCCAGACTAGACATGCAAGATTTGAAGAGTCAATATTCAGGAGGTGAGAAGGCTCCCTTTTTACTACCCCTTCCTTGGCAAATGTCACATCTTAAGTCCTATGAAATATTACAGTTCCTTAATGATAACATGATAAGTATCTGAAGGGTGGGTGTCAAGAGGATGGGACTGGACTCTTTTCAGTGGTGCCCGACGACAGGACAAGGGGCAACGGGCACAAGCTGGAACACGGGAAGTTCCACTGAAACCTGAGGCAAAACCCCTTTGCTGTGCGGGTGCCAGAGCAGCGGCCCAGGCTGCCCAGAGAGGCTGTGGAGTCTCCTTCCCTGGAGCCATTCCCACCCCGCCTGGACGCGGTCCTGTGCCCCTGCTCTGGGTGTGCTGCTCACGCAGGGGGGCTGGATGAGATGATCTCTGGAGGTCCCTTCCAACCCCTACCCTTCTGTGATTCTGTGATTCTGTGATAACGATATCTCCCAGATCTCATTCCAGCATTTCAGATGGGGTTACTCCCAACTCAAAAATGGTGTGGATGAGGTCAGAATAAGACCAGGTTTATTACACCTGTTTAAGTCTGAAGTCCAGTCAGGATAGGCTCATAAGCCTTTCTGTGTCTAAACTTTTCTCTCCTCCTCACGTAATTTCCTTGTATATTCCTTGCACACTCCTCTCCTTCCCAGTTAGCAAGCTTTGGCTAGAATAACAATGGGAATAATTAATGGGAGTAAAAAGAAAGTCAGACATAGTTCATCTGTAGTTCAAAAACATAACCAATAGGTAACTAAATACTAGTCTAAATGATGCAGACAGGTAAAGGCACTGTATCCAGACACAGCACTGGGAAGTGAATACACATCATCCCTCCCAGGAACCACGGTGTTGTGCACACCATCAAAATGTCTGTTACAGATGTAGCATAGTCAGATTTCAGAAAGGAAGAGAATGAAGCTACGTTTATTTTGTTCTTATCTCTATTATGCTTTGTTCTGCATCAACAATAACCCCCTATTGCTTTTGTATTCCAGATGCAATAAACTGTTTTTATGAGAGATTAGTACCTCAACTTTGCTTCTGCATTTTATCAGCCAGAGCAGCTGTTCATTATTTTGTGTATTTCAAGGCAGCAGAGATTATGGCTTAAATAGACATTAAAACTTGTGGTGGGGCAAGTAATCACTTCAGCTGTTGGAAAACAGATTTGTTTGCTCTCCTAAAATATTCTAAAGTGTTCAAATGTTTCTTTGACAAATGTGCTGTTTTGACAGCACACTCTATCGCTTTCATTTAACATATAGGCAGTAGTTACCACCCTGCTGCTGGTCTGGTAAGTGTCAGAGGCTTGCAGGGAAACCCAAATGTTGATATTAATAGAAGTCAAGACGCCTGCCATAGAGAACACTGTACTAGGACTCCAAAATCCAGATTTTATTCCTGGTTCTGTGTGTTACTTTGCATTAGTCACACAGGTCTGAATGTTCTTTGAGCAATTAAAGGAATTTTTGAGAATTTAAGTTTAATCTCAGTGTGCCCCATATGTCTCCAAAATAAGATAACAGAATCACAGAACAACAGAATCACAGAACAGCAGGGGTTGGAAGGGACCTCGAGAGATCATCTCGTCCAGCCCCCCTGCGTGAGCAGCACACCTAGAGCAGGGGGCACAGGACCGCGTCCAGGTGGGTTTCCTTTAAAAGTTAGCTGCAGACTTTGAACTTGACAATTGGCATCTTTTACTGGTTGAAATACCATGACTTCTCTTATATAGGAAAGCTAATTAGATGATCATGATGAAAACTTCTGGGTTTGAAATCTGTTCCTGGTGAAGTGTTTAGAAACTGAGACAGTTATTTGTCTTCCTGGCCATAATATTAAAGAACATAAATTGATAAAAATGCATATTTCTCATCAGATGTGGCCAGAGAGTGAAAACAAAGCCCTACTCCATAAACATTTTCAAAAGTTAAGGGTCTGGTGTGTTCTGGTTCCAGTATTCACTAAGGTCACAGGTCTCCCAGTGATAGGGTTCTGTTCATTTCCAATTCATGAAGGCTGAAGGTACTTGTTTAGAAATTGTTTAGAAATTGAAAACACTTGTTTAGAAATTGTTGATTGGAGACAATCTTCTTGCTCCCAAATCTTATGGTCATCCAATTAAATGCAGAAACACTGTTCACTGTGCTAACAGAAGCCCTGTTGCCTGCTCATGCTGTGCTGCCTGCATATGAAAAGATAGTTTCTACCCTGCTAATTTTCTAAATACTAAGATCAGCTAAAGACAGCTGTTATACTGAGAAATTAAGGGCAAAGCAGGCTGATAAATATAGGCACCTCTTGAGATTTTCCATTGTGCCTATATAGAGGCATCTAAAGCACATAAACCTGAGTGAAATCAAGGAGGCAAAAATACTTCAAGCTAGTAGACTTGAAAATCTTGCTGGAACATATACTCACCTTTAGGGGTCTGAATGCCTTTGAAGATCTGGTCCAAGAACAGGTTTGTGACAGAACAAGGACCATGTGTCTCCTGTGTCACATCAAGCATTTTACCCACAGGACTACCAAGTAATGACTATAAGGCCCAGTATTTTGTTCAAGGAGGTTATGAAAGGGTCACAGAGAAAAGGAAAATACGAAGTTTTTGTTACTGATCTCACTGATCACTTTCCTGGGTCAGAAAATCTAAAAGAAGCTATGCAGAAAATCTGGCAACATCCACATGAGCCTTCCTAGCTCTCAGCACCCGGGGATCAGAAATACCCCTTTTGGTAGATTTCATTCTAACAGCTTCCTTGTCCCTGTCCATAATCTGCCAGCTGAGGGGAGCGTTAACACACCCAAACCCTGGCCCTTTCTGACAGCAGGGTGTGATGAGGTGAAATCAGTGGAGTTTGACACACATCTCTGTGTTTTTCTTCTCTTGCTTATGTAATGATGCAAATTTGTTTGCAGATGTCCCCCTTTGCATGCTAGCATATGGCTGGAAGATCAGCAGAAAGTCCCTACTGGAGTTTTGTTCTGGCATAACTGACCTGCAGAGGCATAGGGAATCTCATCATATGGAACATTCCAGGTCAGACTGGGGAATGTGTCACCTGGGCAAAATAGCCTTAGGGACTTAGGCAGCCTTAGGGACTGCCCATCTTTCTATCTCTTCCTTCTCTGAGATCATAAATCAAACACAGACTTCTACTCCTGACTCTAAGTAATACATTAGGACCTATTTTAAAATATATTAAGCATTTTTATTCATAAGGGGATTGAAATTTGGTCAATGTAAATTATAAATTCTCCAAGAATGTTATTTCCTCTCTTAACTCACTGCTATATCTCTGAGCAGATTTCATGGTGCAGTTCCTTTCAAAGCTCTTTAATTTACATTCCATGAGCAGAATGCATCCTTCTATTCAGTGCATCCTCTAGGTTCAATGTACCTTGAAAAGTCCAAGTCCATCTTAACATGCAATTCACTTCTCACCATGGTAAGGTATTTGTTTATTTAAGTGCAATTTACATTTCTGTATCATTCTGGAGTCATCAGGTTAGATTTATCTGAAGAAATTGTGAGCTTGCAATGAAGTATTAGTAGCTATCCTATCATCAATACCATTTTGCCAACACAGGAGTTGACAGGAATGGTTTTCCTCCAACTCATTCTTATTTCTTCTTTTTTTAAAATAAAAATCATTAATTCAGAACCTCGTATCTGAATAATCCCTGGGGCATAGAATGCTAATTTGAAAATACTGTGAATTAAACTTTTTTTTTTGCTGATTTATTGGTTGGCTTGTTGCATTAACAAGAAAACTGATAAGTTTAATTACTTTTATGAAAATGAAAGGGAACTATTATTATTTTGCTAAAGCACTAATGGTAGTGCCACTTTAAACGAAACTAAAGCATACCACAAGGTAAGTGACATGCTTTGTTGGGAGCATATCAAGAAATGGAAGAGAATTCTTATTTATTAGGACAACATTAGCATTTTATGGTACAGAGATTGATTACCCAACCCTGATTTGTTTGTTTCTCGCCTGCTATGCAGTGTTCTCCTTTAGGCTCTTGTATAATTCCCTATTTCCCAACAGTAATAGTAATTATTTGATTCAATGATAGATTATGTAGCCTGTATGTAATCAAGAGCTGGTAGCAATTACATTCCAAATTTAAAGGCTTTTAAAAAGATGTTTACATGGTAGATTTAAAGTAATATAGATTAAGTGTCATGGTTGTCCTCCCTGAGAACAAAGTGAGGGATTCTTGTTTGTGTTTTGATACTGTAAAGAATCTACTATCATGCATATCATGCACATTTTATTGATGAAATATTAAGTCAGCTTCTCCTTTGTTAAAATCATAAAGTTCTTTTACCCTCATTAGCACTGTCCAGGTGTGAATGAGGAAGTAATTCTGCCTAGGGTATACTTCGACATAAAGGTCACTCATTAGTGTAATTCCATTAATCGTCTTAAGGGTTACTTCTGACTTCACACCGGCAGAAGTTAGAGGTGAATTCACTCAAAGACTTCACTGGGTAGGTTGTCTGTCACCAAAAACTCCTCTGTTCCCTGGCCTCTAGCTGCTGCTCCAAAAATATATAGGCCTCCAGTAGTTCCTCTGTCTTACAGGCATGCAGGTAGCTCAGCTAATAATCTGAGCATTTCAATCTCAAATAACAATCTCAAATAACAACCCAAGCCTGCATTCGGGTGACTGACATACCCCAGGTGCCTAATTCAGGACAGTTGTCTAACCTCCCATTCTAGTCAAAGAAGATCAAATCAAAATAGTCTGTAAAGTCTAGGGAATTAGTCTTCCCATCATTAAGCTCTACAAAAGGTCAGAAAAATGCCATTCAAGAGCTTATCTCCTCCCTATAAACAGACTGCACAGTCAGGTGTAGCCATCCATGCTGTAAGCACTGTAAGCTCCCACCCTTCCTGCCTGGATGTTGCTGACTATAAATATAGTAAATATGACCTCTGGTAGTACAGTTGGTCTCAAGAGTGAAAGAGCTGATGTAGTCTCACACTGGTGAGTGCTTAGAGAAATAATACTTCAGGCTTTGGAATAAAACTCAGGAAATCAGGGTTTAGGTCCTGGCTCTCTCAGAGACTTTGTGTGAAATCTCTTCAACAGAGTAGGGAATTATTCATACACAAAAATTCGGAGTCAAAAGTGTCAAGAAATAATTTTACAGATAAACCGGTGTTCTGGTTTTTGCGCACAGCCCTTTTTCTGCTGGGCAGCATGGGGAAAGCTGCTACTATAAGCCATTATAGTAGTGGAAGAAAGGACAAAGTAGAAATAAATTGACGTAACACGGTTTGTGGTCACAGCCTGAGCTGAGGTGGTATGGCCTCTCCCTTCTAGCACTGAGATCAAAAAAGTCTACTAAAATAGGGTGAAGGAGTGCAGTAACCTCCTCCTTATCTTGTTTGTTGATCAGACGTCATTTTTAAGTTGCCTGGTTTGATTTAAGCACAGTAGATCCTGACTACAGGCAGAAACAGAAGCCAATGAACTTCTGAGGTCACTTGGGAGCTTTTTCGCTGCAGTGTCAGGATGGTTTGGTCGTCATACTCCCATTATCCTTTCATACTAGAAAGATTTGGATAATTTAGTCTCCCTGCAATGACATCTTGTCTGACTTACCTTCATATGCAGTTGTGTCTACAAGGCTGAGTTGAACTTTTCTTTACATGTGAAATCTAAAAGTCAGGCTGCTTTTGTGCAACAGCACCTAAAGACTATTTATTTACAAAATAACTAGGTGCTTAAATGTTACATGTACTTTGAAAGTCTTCTGCTTAGCCTCTGCATCTAATCTAGGAAAATGTTTAGATGCCTGCATTCCCCCTGAAAGAAAAAGAGATTAGGCATATAAGTACTTGGCTGTATTCATCTCTGTGCCTGATCCACTAGTTTATATAAAGGACCGGTTTCTTTATTGTTCTTCCACCTTTTGCCTCCCTTACACAGAAGTCTGATAACTGTGTTCTCAGGCAATCCACAGGGAATTGAACCACAAGCATCCGAGGCTTAAGTGTAAAGTACTAGAGGTTGAAGGCACAAGCCAAACTTCTCTGTCAAGTTGGATCATCTTGGGACAGACAAGAAAGGAAAACTCACCCCATGTAATTTTGTAAGATAATTGTTATCTGCACTTGTTTTTCTGTGTGGTAATATTATAACACTTCACCCAGCCAGAGTTGTCATTTTAACGCGACTTCTCTACACCATACCAAAATGCACATAATAAGAAATTACAGTTCTTCTCTCTGTCTGCTATGCTTGTTATCAATGGTCTGGCTGATTAGCAGTGTGAACTTCCACAGCAGAGAAAATACACCGATTGTACTTCTTTCTGGGGAAAACTTAATTGTTTGGAAAGATACCAGCTTGTAAATTTTACATTTTATGTGTATGACTTTATATTGCTATTCAGTGGAGGAAAGAACAGAAGGGGAAACAGGAGGGTCTCCTCTTACCCCCAAAACACTAAAGAAACAAGTTGTATAGAATTTTCAAATACCATTAAGCAAAGCATTGGGTATCTGAGGATTCATTGATTACACCGGCTCATTAATCAAAAGGAAATGAGGTGTCACCTCAAAAGCGCTCCTATTTTTTAAGTATTTGTGGTGCTAATCTCACCATCCAAACAAAATCATGGGACGGAAAAAACACTGAGAAGAATAAAGCTTTTCTGCCATAGTAATATAAGAGTGACTGTTCCCAGCATCAAAACAAGCTTCTGAGACCTTTACTAAGTCCTGTTCTTCCACATCCTTTTATCTATAAGTAAATGTACCCCAGATGAAGAGTGTTGATTTAAATACATGCTTGAACAGAATGAATTGCTATAGAATAGTATCTATGAAAATGAGACAAAGTAACACTGGGCAAGAGGAGAAACATGAAGAGGTAACGCTTGATGGAGAATAGAGAAGTTTAACAAAAGGTTATTATAACAAAACTGCCAGCCCCAGGCTTTCGAAAATCAGGAGGCAAAGCTCAAACATTTTGTGATTAAGAAATATACTGAGTTTCTTTGCAGTTGCCTGCTTACCTTGGAACCGCTAAAGAGGATGCCAAGGTCCGGGACATCTATTCAGGCACTGAAGTATAGTGATATCTGAAAATTCAGCAGCTACTCTAACTGGGTATCTTGGGTTTGTGTGGCAAGGTT
>VZTV01059810.1:0-10210 GCA_013400875.1 Anhinga rufa | reverse complement strand
TATTTATTTATTTTTTTATTTATCTCCCAGATAATAAGGTTCCCAGAACTGCAGTATAGCAAGGGTCAGTAATCTTTTGTTTAAGTGGAGATTGTTCTTCAGCACAGATGGAAACCATTTTCATTGCTTCCTAGCCACAGCACATTACAAGCTGTGTGGCCCTTGACTGTTGCAAGAAGCAGCACCCAAACCTTATACAGTCTGAACACAACGCGGCATGGGAGCGTCACCCTTGAACAGGAAACATCACCAGCGCTGGACTATTACCTGCTGGGACAGAGGCTCTGAGGAGAAGATCCTGGGTACCCGAGGTGCCACGAACAGGGCAGAGCAGCTTGGCATAGCCAGCTGGCAGTGCAGGGGGGGAAGGAGGACATGGTGGAGGGCAAATACAGGGAGAGAAACACCTGCCTTCAGTGCTATCCCCGCCTCTGCAAAAGCACAGGAGGAAGTTGCTCTTCTGAAATATTTTTAAGAGCTGTGGGGCTAAAAGCAGAGACAGACAAACCAACCTCACTGTACCATTGTTTTATGAGGGTGCTCTAGAAAAGCCAGAGTCCCAGCCCAGCACTGATGAGACTGCAGCAGGCCACACAGAACAGTACTCGAAAAACTAAAGCAGCATCTTTATTTTATACATAACTGTCAGTATAAAAAGTTTATGACATAAGAGCTGTTTTGTTTACAATATATTATATTGCTTCAAGCCGATGCAGAAAGTTCAAACATTATAGTTGTACTTTGTTTACAATACATTATGTTGGTTAAATGGCACCACTGCAGTGTATTTCTAATACACAGCACTTTGCAAAACCATAAGGCCAAAAATAACATTTAATTGAGTTATTCAGTGTTTGAATGAGGCAACTTATTTATTTTATTTATTTTTCTTAGGGAAAAGTCTAAATACACAATAGCAAAAATGTAAAATGCACCTTTCTTTTGTCTTAGGCAAATTAAATCTGTAGTCATCAAAATGATTCAGGTTAGCATCTACAAGGTTTTCTGCTTGAATATTGTTACTTAATTTTTGGAAGATATTTGCACCTATATAATCAAAAAAGGAAGTTTAAACATAACTGAAGTATAGTACAAAACACCATCCAAAGCACTGAAAGAAGAAGCCTATATAATCACGCTAGAGAAGTATTTATAAAACTTAAAAGGAATAGTAAATATCAGCTCAGTGGTTTATAATGAAGCTAATAAAATTCCAGCTGGCAATCTTAACTGTAATGAACAGCATTTTAACATTCAATCCATGAGAGGTTAATGAAGGCTATGAACTTTGTGTAACACAAACCATTTCAGATGTTGGAGTTCACCAGATGTAATTGGATTCGGGTGGAACATGCCTCTCCTCGGCCCTTTTTGGCGAAGGCGTGTGCTGCCTGTTCTTGCTGCCTGCTGGCCTCAGGGCGCTCAGACCGCTGGCTCCGTACCCTGGAAAATTATCCAGTTCAAGAGAAAAGAAACCACAGAAGCGGGCTCGCTATCCACGGCTAATACTTCAAATGGAAACAGTCTCACCCGATTGAACAAAGGATTTTACTATGCCTTACGCAAACGCACACCCCTCTCTGTGACCCCAGGGATGGATGAGGTGCTGCCAGACCAAAAGATGCTCTCGCCTCACCAGGGAGCCCAGGGGACCATCAGCACACCCAGGCTGTCACTCAGCCCTGGGTTCACGTGTGCACAGCCCACGCAGGGTGGGTGACAGTCATGCCAGTCTGCCAGCAAGGGGTTCTAAGGAGGGGTGTAAGCATTTCCCCTGAGAGAATCTGTGCCAGCTACCTGAGCTTTGCTTGGTTTATGGCTGAATGCAAAGAGAAAGAACAGCAGCGACAATAAACACCTAGGGGGGAAAAAAAAGCAGTCTGAAACAGGTTTATCAGAGCTGCTTTGTTGTGGAAAATGAAAACAAACAATAAAAATAGAATTCAAAGTATTATGTTGTAATTATTTATAGTTTCATTTACCCAACTAATTACTTAAAGCTCGTGGAAATGATGTTGAAAAACTGAGTCCCAGATTCAATTTTTTTTTAACCACTTCTTTTTAAGAAAACAGCTTTACCATTGATTTGATGGAGTATGAAGCAAGTCTCTCAAATTAACTATAAATCTCCTCTCAAGATCAGGAGATGTTTAGTTTTTTGTTTAAAAGAGGAAATTGCAGTGCATGAAGATTTGCATGTGCAAAATTAAGCCCTACATAGGCCCTTAAAATGGGGGTGAATTTTACCCAAATGGCCTATTCTCAGTTTCTTTGCTGAATACAAAGAGAGTTTTGCAGTGCTAAACACAGCAGGACCGTACCCAAACTCCAAGTAAATAAGGATGGAAAACCATGGAGCTGACAATAATGTGTGACCATTGACTCCTCATAACATGGTAGTTATAAGCTTTGGTTTTGTTGTATGGGGTAATTACTTCTTTGGGGATGGTCATTTATAGTACACATTTTTTTTCCACTTGCTATCTGAGATCTTTATAGAAGAGCATTACAAGAAGGAAAAGGTTATATTGAACTTATGAAGTCCATATTGACTTCCATTTTTTCTAACCATAACTTATATTAATGGTACTTCTCTTTCAGGGAATGACATAAATACTTAAACACAGGTCCACTAGCTAACAGCAGAAAAGCGGACTCCCCAAACCTAATTTTCACAGCATAATCCATTTTAGTTAGATAATACCCATTTTTTAATGGAACTACTATATTTATTCTAAAATATTTTATTGCAATACAAATCACAGGCATCAACAGCATTTAATAAAAAGGAACATTCAGTTGATGCTGCAATGTAAGGTCCACATTTCTTATGGGTAATTGGTGGGTTTTATAGCTGCAATTTTTTTCAACTTTTTTATCATTGCCACTTAAAACATTAAACGTGAATCATTAGCTAACAGTGTTTAAGCTTAACATCAGTACCACATAGGAGAATGTACAGCATGTCTCTTGAAGATCTGCTGTCACAGCACTATTGCACATGAAATATAAAATTAAATCTGAAGTTGTTACAGGATCTCTCCAATTGCATTTCAAATAATTTTATAATGTTATTTTAAATCCAGTGAAATGATCAGTTGCCTCACTGGGTGTCAGATAGGTCAATAAGCACAACAGAAATTAATTTTAAGGACTTAACTTTGCTTTGGGACAATATCTTTTGTGGTCTGTGGAGCATGGGTGGGGAAGAAGAGGAGAAAACTTGAAAGTTGGTAAGCACAGATCCTGCATAACTCTTCAAGTTTTCCCCAAAGTTTCTAAAGGACATTTCACTTTTTCTAAGTTTTAATCAGCTTTAAAACCTGACAGAGTTTTATTTCTAAAAATGCCTACCCAATATTTTAAAGCCAGCTGACATTACTGAGGAGTACTGAAGGACTTTAGATCCCTTCCATACATTGGGTGGAAGACACATGAGATTATCTAGAAATCTGGTTGATACCAGATTCTGGAATTTCTAATACAAGGGTGATCTTGGTAAAACACTTTTAAATGATTCTGATTAGTTTTTTAAGTAGTTAAAATTATGGAGTATTGAAAATCTTTGTTTTATTGTTTGGATTAAAGATTAGAAAAAAATGGAGTGCAGTATCATCAATGAAGCTGGAAAGGCTCTTGAAGCTGTCATTCCTCTATGGCATCAGATATGTAAGACCCCTGATACAGACTCCTGGGGTTTGTTTCTCACTTACTTTTGTTGCAGTGTCTCCCGTGCCAGCCTTCTTTGCACTGGCATTTGTTGGGCTCAGCACAGGTGCCGTACAGGCCACAGCCGGGTTCGCAGACAGCTGTAAGAAAGAGAGGGCATACGCCTGACCTCTTGACATTTCATCAGGAGACAGAGTCACATATTTGTGCTCCATGCTGTTGTTCCTCATGATGGGTTGGTCCTGGCACAGGCTGGGGCTCTCACAGTAAAGCCGTGACTTTGCACTGAGTGTGTGCAGAGCCCCGAAACATTTCACCCCCATTCCCTTGCAAGGTCTGGCTCAGTCTCTGGCAGAGATAAGCAGATGGAACAGCAGATCTGAGCATACACCAGAACATGGAACACAAAGTGCCCTCATTGGATTTTAATGTTGCAATGTATTGACGTTTTATTCAGCATTTCTATATTACTAAACTGCTATTACTGACACATCGCTGTTTTGCAGAAACTCAAGAGTACAGAAGAAACTGCAGGGAGGCTTTTTTGTAAAAAGTGTTTCTGGTTTCATAATTCCCTTAAGTGTAGTGTATGCTGCATGACCAGGAAGTAAATTAACCTGAAATACTTTGACAACAAACAATTAGTGCTGACATTGTGTAAAAAGATACTGTACAGCCAGCTTGATGCTCCAACAGCGAGGACTGATGGAGTGGCTTTGGTACTTACGCTTTGAACACAGGTCTCCCTGGTAGCCTTTGGAGCACTTGCATTTATTCTTACCAGTACATTTGCCTCCATTTCGACAGGGCTGATGGCATTTACCTAGAAATCAAAAGCACAAAAACTTAGTCCCCTGCACCTACTGGAGACAAGTGTCTGAGAAGCCTGCCTTGTACCTGAAAAACTCATTGGATGCTGGCATAGGAGTGTGCACTGTGGATCTGCCAGGAAAACTCTGCTGCAAGTCTGTGCTTCCAATGTATATGCATTCTTCTGCTTTGAAAATATGACAACGACTTGGCACGGCCAAAGCCCGTGTGTCCATGCAGCTTTTGCCCAGGCTTGTGCCACTTGGACTTCGCAGAGTCCCCTGTGCCACCAGTCAGTATTGCCTCCTGCTCTCCTCACCCTTTGTGTGGGAGGCAGCACCGTACAGACTTTGCGTTTGCAAAGAGTGGGATCCATACCCAGGGGACACAGGCAAAAGAAAATCTGGTGGCATCCGAGAGAGATTTTAAGCACTAGAAAGCTCAGGAATTGACAGGTATGGCTGCTACTTGCAGACAATAAATAGATTGGCTGGGCCTGTCAGCTTGTTGCTGTGGAGCACCACGATGCAGTGGATGGTGCACTGTTCCACACCACAGCTCCAAAACTAAAGGCGCATTAAAAAAGCATGCCCTGTTTGCAAAGAACAGAGCACCTTTGGTAACTAACTAGAACTGGCAGACATTTTTCGAGGCTTTTGGTCCAGAAATTACATTCCTTGCATTCACACTTTGCCAGAGGAAGAGGCTGGGTCTGACAGCGCTGTTCGTCCCTGACTCGCCTGGGAGGGAGGAGGTCTGTGTTGGCAGAGGAGAACCACACTCAAGTTCCTGTTGGGCCTGACTCACACCAAGGGCCTTCCTCAAACTTAACATCAGGTCTCCCATCACCAGACCGTCAATCCCTTGTTAGAATTTGTCTGCATTAGTGAACTAATTAAGTCTTCACTCGTTTCTAGGAAGGGTGAGCACAGTGCCCATGAGCTAGATCACCCCCAGGCTGAGGGAGGCTCACTGCCATGTCCCTGGGCACTCTCGGGCTATCAGGAGCTACACCATCAACCTCTTGCCTCCTTGGTGGCCATATGTACCAGTGCAGCTTTTCTCACGGTCGTACAAAACCTTTTTTAATCTTTTCTAATCCCACAACATTTTCTGGATTCTTCAGAAAAGGGAGAAAAAAGCCTTTCCTAGATTTAGGACTGATATTTACCCCAATCTGTGAGGAAACAAAAACTGGAACCTGGGGCAGCAAACTGCTTCCTTTTCTTTCCTTTTTTTTAAAAATAAGGATATTAACTGAGACCTGCACATGATAATTTAAGCATCAACACTCATCCTTTCCACTGCTGGCTTGCTGTGCTGAAAACCTCAGCAAATGCACTCATTTCATGATCACAGCCTGCCGCCTTGGGAGCTTAATAGCCAATAGCCCAGGTAGCGCTTGCTCAGCTCTCAACCCCATCAGACTTCTGCGATGCATGTGTGTATCATCAATATAAAAGAAAAATTCATTCCTAATGTGCATAGTTGTTTTAATATCCCTGAAACAAACGTCATAACCAGCCAACAGAACAAACCATGCTAAGGAAAGTTTCTGCAAAAGCACAATTTCCCCTGCAGAAGCCTCTGGAGAGGGAACCTGTGGGTATTCTAATTTGCAAGCTTTTGGATCCAAAGTAATTAACAACTGAAAGGAGCAATGCTAAGGAAATCCAGGGATTCTCTTAGTTCCTGAAGTATATCTGGAGAATATGGGTCAAGGGGTCTGATATCAACTTCCACAGAGTTGCACTAGTCAAATATTTGGCTCAGCACAGCTTAATTAACTTTGGACTAAGGTATTTTCACAGGATGAAGGAAAGAGTAATAACATTGTCTGTTATTGACTGAGAAATGGAAAAAGCAACAAAACAGTTGATGACAAATGGGGGAGGAATCCGAAACAAAATAAAACTCTCTGGACTCAAACTGAAACACTAATTAGAGACAATGCAGAACTATAGCTACAAAAAATCTGGAAAACTGTGAATGCTTGTTAGTATTGTAGACTGGGTCCAGTACATTTCCCAGGAGTCTTAGAGAGTGATTCAACTATTAGACAAGCACTCAAATTCTTTAAACAATATTAAAAAAAAAAAGAACTTTGCAATTTTCAGAAGATGGCTTTCTGCCTGTTGAAAGGTTTTCTCCCCTTGTTATTTCAAGACCCCCATGACTGAATGTAGCTGGCTCTGGATCTAAGAAGAGAGACTGAGCTGTGTTTCTCCTCTGGTGTTTTTGAGCCTCGTCTAGCATTTCTTGCAGTCTTCCACTGTTGTGCTGGCACTGGTGCAGTGCCCAGAGGTGGCAGCAGCCATCAACCACAGCCTAACAATTGACATGCCAGCTTTACAAAAGCCAAGGCAAGTGCATAGCTTTCATTGCTCTCATCAACATGATCCCAGCTTAGCTCTTAGCATACTCTGATCCTAAATTTTTTTTTCTTATATACAGAAACTAATTTACTGCCTGTATTTTAATTAATTTAATTTGAGTTGCACAGGTAAGCCTTTGCAAGAAGTCAAAGTCAGTTGTACGTATCCCAAGTAGCAGTAGACAACAATGAGCTTAAGAGCCCTTGGGACAGACCAATTAAGTGGAGCACCCTTAATTATACATGCTGTAATATCAGTTCTAAGACATTTCCTAAAAAAAACACCACTGACATAAAATACATGCTTCTCAAACTTTGAACCAAGCCTTATTCATCATCTGAGAAGCATCAGCAGTTGGCTTCTTGGGGGCTGAAGAAAGAAAGGAGGTTCTGTCAGAGTGTCAGATTTGAACTTGATATAAGCAAAGGTAAACTCTGTGGAAACCCACACTGTTGTTCTTGCTGACATCTGATCTAGATTTATATCACAGGGCAATCTTTATTTATTTAATAACAATAAAGCTTCATTGCTTCCATTTGGCTCCAGTTTTGATTAGGTAAAAAGGAGCTGCAATATGCCTTGTAATGTATAGAGATATGGTGAAACATTTACATAAGTTTACTGTTTATCTACATGTAAATACTGTGCAAAATGTAGGTCTTATGGTATCTGTGTTCTTTCTTTGCACAGTAATTCATTTACTGTCCCACATTGTCAGTAGAGTTTATTTCCCTGTGTTTCCAAATTATTTGATTATACGAATTTCATAACTGTGAGAAAAGCCTGTCTCTACTGATGCATATTACGAAATCAGCTCTTACCAATCAGCTCAGGCCAAATGCTGCTCTCTGTGCTCCTGTGAATGTTAGAAGCTTTAAGCCCAGAAAGAACGACCCGGGTGTATGTTCTCAAAACCGAAATGCTCATGTTGAAGTGTGGGGAACTATAGAATTAATCCAATTTAACCAAGCTATGAGAAAACTCTTCTTCTAGTGAGATCAAATACTTGACAGCTGACCTCCCAGGTCTGTTCCAGCCTGGCTGTATTTCCACCCCCAGCTTTACACAGCACACTTAGATCAACCATGAGCTAAAATATTTTGAATTGCTTTGATGCTAAACTTCTGAAAATAGCAAGTCTTTTGATGTTTGTGACATGGATTTTCAAGTTGTCATGTGAATGCAACTTAATACATTAAGTGAAAGCTCTCAGCTCTTACGGTTCAGTCCTCCCTTTACCCCAAACCCTTCCATTCCCAGCTTATAGTAGCCCTTTCAGAGATGCGGGCTCAAACCTAATCCGCTGTGCACAAGTACGAATTGCTGTAGCTTTTGAAAACAGCTGCTCCGCAAGGGCTTGGCACAGCAGCACATCTGTCTGCCACAGAGTATTGCTTGCATACTTAAAGCTTGAGGGTTGTTACCAAGCCCAGTTACTAGTAAAAACAAAACAAGGTAGGGGATGAGATGGTCAAGCAATGAGTCAAACTTATCAGTAGGAAGCTCATTTGAAGGCATGCAGCATCTGACTCTGCAGGGGCCCCAACCTGCCATGTGAGACCCTTGCTGTGAGCCCAGCAGAGGCAGGTGACACTTCATCATTCAGACACTGACACTAGAATAAGTTGATGTAAGTGAAAGCACGCACATGGAGATGCTACTCACTAATTTCACATTGGTCTCCTTCATAGCCCGAAGGACAAATGCATTTTCCCAGATAGAAGCATGTTCCTCCATTGAAACAGGTTGTTGTGCAGTTTGCTGAAACAAATAAAACAGGAATTAACTAAGTCACTAATACAAACTCAGTCTGACTTGGCCTTAATGTTTTCTGCTGCTCATAATAAATAAACATTGAGTAGGTTTAAAAAGGTTGCATTAACATCTTTTCATCTGGTTTACAAAGGAAGACTGAAATGCCTTTTTTCCTACATAATGCTTTGCACGGGCACACACACAAGTTGTATAGAAAGAGACAAGTGAACAATACAGCAATGAGATCCCTGCAGCAGATTGTGTTACATCTTTATCGATCCTCACGTGTAAAGCTCGTTGAAGGATAAAGTCACTATTGCTATTGAAACCGCCGGTGTCTGATAAGAGGAGCAGAACCTAGGACTGGAAGTTGCTTCCACAAGAGGATACGTCACTACAGTTCTTAATTAATGCCTTGACTAGAAAGAAACCTTTATAAGTTTTTGCTGTGTGGTGACATGGATGCTAATGCTGTGTCTCACCTGCTAAATTACTTACATTGTGTTAGACATGACTTTTCACCAAACAGCTGGGATTCACATTAATCCTTCAAGACACTGGGACCATTTCATTACAGGGCACTTTTGAAACATTTTTTTAAATGCGGTAAAAGTCTCATCAAGGACTAGATAAAAGCCAGGACATTGACAACAGTTTGTGCAAGCATACCTAAAGGCCTAGGAAGGTTCCCATTATTTTGCTGGAAAGTCCACTAAGACCTTTTGCATATAGTCTTTACTTCATACAGTTCTGCAACAGTAAATGCAACGTGATGTTCTGTGATCTGCTCTGTCATGAGCAGGTCAGTTACATTTCTGCAGGAAACTACTTGGTTTTTCCTATGTGGTAGCTTAGACTGTTCCAAATTACTATTCTGAAAAACTAATTGTTCCTTTTTATCCTTCCTCAGCCACAACACAGCAACAAAAAATGAATAGCCTGTTTATTTTTTCATGTGTCCAGAAGCAGCAAATTAATGTACTGAATAATTAGTAAAACTAATTTTACTCCAGGAAACTTGGGTTCAAATAGAGATAATTTTTTTCTCCTAGGCCAGAAATATGAGTGAATTTTGTGGTAGGTCCCACAGCTTTCCGTGGATCAACTAAAGTGATTAACTGAATCACCCTTCACAGAGCTGGCATATATGGATGCCTGCACGTTCAGCTGCAAAAGCACTTCCAACAGCTTCCAGGTTGTGCTAGAACAACTATTTGAAGAATCACAAAGCTTTTAAAATTTACTTCATCACTTGCCTGACTTTCCAAAATCCACTCCTAGAGGGAAACTAACACAGGGGAATAAAGAGAGACTGCCAGATACGGAGCCCAGGGGGTTTTAGCTGGCAGTTACCTTTGTCGCAGTTGATGCCGTAGAACCCTGGGGGACAGATGCAGAGGCCAGGTGTAATGCAGAGCCCACCGTTCATGCAGCGAGGAGCACATAGCGCTGAGGAGCAGGAAGAACGGAAAAAACATTGCTGGTGTGATAGTAACTGTCTATTTTAATACACAGCACATTGTCTCCTTAAGCTACTTTTCCTCCTGCTGAATGTACCAAGTCTTTGTAAAGCATCTTTATAAGTGGGTTAAATCAATCAC
>VZTV01059806.1:0-19941 GCA_013400875.1 Anhinga rufa | reverse complement strand
AAAAAACAACACACACACCAAAAGCTCCTATTACACCACTCTGTGATTACACGTATTTTTCAAGACTGGGCATATCCAAGCTGTTGCAGGTGCCGTTTTCGCCGGAGCTCAGAGGAGGGAGCTGCGATCTCAGACATCTGAAGAAGAGTGGCTGCCGCAGGGAGAGCGGCTCAGATGCACTCTGCATTTTCCACTTTTGCTCCACGCGGTAGAAATGATTTTAAGGACTGCCCCAAAATGAAACAAACGGTGCAGCAGATGAATATTCCCATATGGCCGACGAAGGATCCCAAGACACAAGGACAGAAGCAGACAACCACGGCTGCCGTTGGAGTTCACACCTCTTGGACATAGGCTCTACCTAGGCACAGCCTTCGCAGCCTTACCTGGGGGTGCCGAGACAGCTCTCGCAATGCCGAGACGGCGCCGCTGCACCACTGGCACATCTGTAAGCGTCCTGGAAATGAAAACAGCACACTGGGACAACCAGCACTTTCAGACTAGGCAGCTGTTTGATTTTACTCCCGCTTTTGTTATCCCCAGAAACAGAAGCCAACAGTAGATCTCTGAGTAGGTTCACCAAGGTTTTTATCTTTGGGTTTGCCTATCTCCTTTTCTTAATGACTACTATGTCTTCCAAGCAAGCATCCATCTCTTTCCTAGAAAACCAAAGAACAGCTAGCAGCAGAATATATACACTCATTGACTCTCATACCAATTTAGAAAGTAGGCAGCATTGGTGGGAGTTTGTCAGTGCCTTCAGTTGGGTAATTTTAGATTACTTTATTAATTTAATAATTAGAATATTTGTTTTGCTGACCCTTTTATCTTCTTTATTCTCCTTGACAATGACATCGATGGCTCCTGTCCTTCAGAATCAGGATCCTAAAAGGTTGGGCCTTTATAAAAATCTCTCTATAATAACCTTTTCTGGGACAGTGCTCTAGTGAAGTCGCTGCAGTTAACAGCGGTGACTGCTGAACACAAACAGCCTCACCCTGCGTACGGCACGTGCTCTCTGCAAACACGCCGTCAGAGTGCCAGACCCCTCGCACACCCCTCTCCAGCTCTAGAAGGGATCCTCACGTGCCTGGCATTGTCCAGCCCTTGAGCAGAGCCCATGGCACTTGCACAGCGCGTCCCCTGAAGCAGACACTCCTCTTCCTCCCCGCCTTTACCCGTGCACTTGCTGAACGATAACAAATGACTGCCCAGACCAAATATGCGTTTCCATCAGCTGTTACGAAGTTTCCATCCTCATGCAATTCTCTTGTAACTTTTCACATTAAAGAACACCTTGTTTGTCTGCAACACTTTCTCACAAAATGCTTTTGAGAATAATGAATTATTAATCATAAATATTTAACACGTTAAAATTAGTAGGACTTCTCCCAAAATCCCCCCAAATTATTTCTCCCGTACGCTGCAAACCAGAGCGTGCATTTTGCTTTCAAACAACCACACAGCATTTCCAACAGATTAAGCAAATGTGGTTTCCCCTCCACATCTGTCATCTCTCTACTGCATGCTAGAAAAAATAATAAATCAAATCTTAATTCCTTATTTGTGATGTTCAGCAGTTTTTCACTGGAATAGTCCCACACTTCTCTAAAGCGGGTAGATAGCTGTAAGTTGGACTCAAATAATAATTACTATCTTAGTATCTTTCTTACCTGCGTAGGAGGAGGAGTTGATTTTGATCTCTTGTGAGCTCTCGCAGATGCAGGAGCATCTTCCTGCGGGAGACTTTCCGCTGACGCACACTTGCCGGTGCAGCTCCGGTCCGCCTTGCTGGGAGGGGGCTCATGCTTCAGGGGCGCTGCACCAGCAGCATCAGAGCTGGGATCGCACCTGCTGGTCATGCTCAGCGGGGGAACAAAAGCCAAAGGAGGGAAAACATCTGGTGATTTTTCTTTAGAGAAAACTTGGCAGAAAACCTCATTGGTTTGCACCTTCCTGCTCCCGTTTGGATTGGAAACCTTGCCAGGAGGCCATTTGGGATGCGACAGCCTCTTCTGCAGGGGCAGCTTATGCAGCGGGAGGTGCTGCGAACTACCTGGTCTTTGATTAATCTTTCGTTCCATGTATTCGACAAGTGCAGTATGCTGGATTTGTTTCAGCTCCGTCTTGGAGATACTTGAACTGGAAAGTGCCCTCCCTCTGTTTTCCAGAGTCTTTCTCCTAGCTGCCACTATATCTTGCTCAGTGATTTCATCCCTCGCTTGGCTCCATGGTACCTCCTTATCTGCCAGCTGATCGAGTTTCTCAGGTTCAGAATAACACAGTTTCTTTTGCTCCTTTGTCACCCTTTTCCTTCCCCCTATTCGACCTGTTTGTGGCCTCTTCATTTCTTCATCCCTACTGAAACTTTCCAAGCATTCTCGATGAGAAGAGGAACAAGGAACAGGTTTGGCATCCTCACTTGCACTGGATAACGAGAAAGACCGAAGGTGTTCAATTGAAGGCCTTTTAGAGGGTTTCTGTCGGAGTCTAACAGGCAAACTCATCTGTAAGTCTTTTCTTTTAAAGGAGGTTTCCCTCAGAACCTTTTTCTGAGCCACTTTAAGTTTCTCTCTATAGTCATTCTTGAAACTCTCATCTGTGGATGAAGCAGGACTCTCGAGAACGAGATAATTGGTCTCGAGCAGATCATCAGCACTGCACTGATGGTGGTGGCTGGTCCTTTGAAGCTGGTTGCTTTCCCTTTGTACCTCTAGACATCGCGCTGAGGCAGAGTAGCTGCTTGCTGGGAATTCCTTTGGTAAGTTCCTTGAGTCCTCTTGACATTGGGCGAGCTTGTTGTGGTGCAGGATGTTGGTGGTTTTCCCCCCAGAAAGATAGTAAAGCATAGGAGTCGTCTGCCTGGTTATTTGTTCACCAGCAAGATCATCCTGAAGCGGTCTTAAGAGTTGTTTCTGAAATTCAGGTTGATATTTCTGAACAGGAGGTTCCTCTTCTCCTAGATGCGTGCTAGGGTCAGGACTGCTGTTATTAGCTTGTTTTTCTTTCTTGACTTCATGTAAAAATGGAGATATGGAATCTTCCTTTGGTCTGAAAAGAGACATTTGATTAGTATTATCATAGCATTGCTTATGTCCTTGATCCGACTCCTCGCAGGACAGCAATGACCCCTGCACTTTGGCTTGCTGATTCAGGAGCGGTTCCCTAACATCACTCCCAATTTTTCCTTTAGAGTCATAGCACTGATTTTCATCTGTGCAACTGTTCAGCTTCCTGGATGCATTTTTAATTAGAAGAGCATTCTCCATGTATTTTAAGTCACAACTGTCCTCAAACACATCCTGATCCAAGCCTGAATGCAACTCGGCACGGAGCGGGCACTGTTGGCTGGGGTCTGGCACCGCGCTTTGCAGATCTGCTTCTCTGAAGGCTGGCTTACGTACACTGCAGGGATACTGTTTGTCTTCTTGTGTATCATTAACAGCGCTAGGCTTGGTAAGCACTGGGCGATAAGACCTGGAGTTCATCTCTTCAGGAATTTTATAAGCATGAGGTGAATTATAAGCAGAAAGTATTTTAGGGACATTAGCCACAGAGTCAGTCTTTAAATATTCTTGAAAAATGAATGAAGAAGGTCTGCTGAAAACGTGTGGATTGCTTCTCTTTACAGGTTGTTGGGAGGGGCTCCACTCTCCATTTTCCTCCGTCTTTAACCCCTGAATTTTTGACATAAATACCTCATGTGTAACATCAGAAGAAGAAAGGCCCTTGTTTTCCAGAGTCCTTCTCCTGGCAGCCACTACATCTTGCTCAGCAATTTCATCCCTGTGTTGACCCCAGGGTACATCCCTATCTGCTAGGTGATTGTCCTGCACACAAGGAACCGGCTGCACACTACAGTCACTGCGACTTCCAGAGCTGCGTCTCCCTCTTGAGTTTTCAAGGTGCTTAGTGACTTTATAGCTATCAAGTCGTGTGGGAGGAGAAGGCGGAAGTGCAGCCAGAGGCAGCGGTCCCTGATTTAAAGGCCCTCGGACAGGAGTGCTTCCACAGCCTTCAGTGAGACTGGTGCCATTAGAGTTATTATGGATGCTCAGGTCTGGTGCTTTGTATGGCTGCAGGTATCCGAGGTCAGAGTTTGCTGCACTGAGATTATAAATACCTCTTACATATTCTGAGTCCATGTACGGTACCTGCTCTGGGGGCAAACAGCCATTTTCACCATAGCACGATGGGGTGGGATACTCTGGAACATTTGATCCCCCTGAGAAGGAGCTGTAAGCAGAGTCTGCTCTTCCAGGGAGGTGCAAGAGATGATCTACACCGCTGATCGCCTTCACTGGTGAAAGACTATTACCGTTTTCAGAAGAGGTCACAGGCTCTACCAGCTCTCCAGTTCTGCCACCCTGCCTGTGAGTCCATCTTTCTATCTCATTCCCAGATGAAGCCATGTTGTAGCATTTCCAGAAATCAAAGTATGATTAAATGTCCACAACCAAGTTGTTAGAAAAGCACCTTTTTCTCTGTAGTCGCATTCCAACAGTATCTAGAGGGTCCTAAAAGGAAAGAGAAATGGGAAAGAGACTCAGTGGGAGGATTCTGATTGCACTTGGGGAGATCAGGCAGTGAGCATCACACACATGCTCAAGAGGAGAACTTGAAAATAGTACTGAGAGTAGCTAGAAGTAAATTTCTGGCTTCAGTAATTATCAGGATCTTGGAATGATCATTTCCTCTAACACAAACAGAGCAACTAAGTCTTTAATAACACGAGTTCTCTAGATCTTCATTAAATCTAAAAGACTACACAGACAATTAGAAGATGCCCTCTCATTATGATTGCAAAACATCAAGGGCCAGAATAAAAACTAGTTTCTGAATCTGCCTAGAAATAAATCCGAAGGGTTGAAAATCCCAGCTCGATGCTGCCCAATCCTGGAGGTGCTTAAATACAACATGCACCTGGCTAGTTGAAGCTTCAAAGTGATTTAGAGTTGTGCTTCCAAAAATGTTCACAACCATGGATTGGCGTCTCGCTCTCATGTGGATGGATCTAGACAGCGTGGGGGTTTGCAGCTACCTGACTGCACTGACGTTACACAAAGCATGCCCCAAACCCCACCAGCCCCTCCACGTTTCCTTTCAGAAAATCTCCCACAGGAATACGAACACATGGACGGTTAGTTGGACATGTCAGTGCCCCATGGATAACTGTACCGAACAAGCAGTGCACAGATTAACCCAGAAGAATAATCAAGTAGGAAGAAAACATGATTATAGTCAGTCTTATCAGCCTTTTCCCCTCTCCTTAAAGGCTTCCATTGTTTCTCAGAGAAGCAAGAACCAAATCATACTTTATTTCATGAACACGATGAAAATGGTTTGTCATTTAAGTGAGCTTCCATGCCATTTCCATCCATACTCAAAAGTACACATCTTGGAAAATCATTCCCAGAGGCTTATAGAAAGTGGCTTGATGAGAGATCGACAGGGTAACTTCATGAGAGACTCCGCTGTCAGTAACAAATTATAGATTTTAAAAGGCAACCAAATATTTTTAAGGCTGATGCTAAGAACTCCCCTGCAAACACACCAAACGCACTAGATAAAAGCACCAGCTTAGAGTTCACGTACCACAAATACACAACTTTTGCAGAGTCTAGAAGACAGCCTGTGTTTATCAGCAGCACTTGACATTTACTCTCTGATCGTTATACATGATGCATGCAGGTTTAGTTTAACAAATGAGGTCTCGACAAGCACTCGAATAGGCCAAGAGAAGACACGCAGGAGATGGTCACACCAACAGTGCGACCCCCTCAGCCGCCTCTGCTTCAGACCCCTCTGACATGCTCACAGGCAGCACGAGCCCCTAATAAAAGGCTGAACCTGGCAAGCCAGGTAGGTGCTAGCCAGTGACCTTGGTTAGTAATTCTCATTTAAACCAGTTCTAAAGACTGATCAGTTATTACAAGAAAGCAAACAAACAGTCCTGAAAACCTTCGGTGACGAGCTGTTCCAGTGACACACCTTCTGAGGAGATGCAAACTCATTCCAAATCCTATCAGAATATTACACGACTGATTTCTTCAGAAAGGCTGAACTCACCAGACCTTAATCTCCCATTCCCAATACCGTACTTCTGCAGTGGGGCCTCATGAAGCAGGCAGAAATGGAGGTTTCAGGGGTGATGTTGCTGTTTAATCAAAAAACTTCACATTCCTGCCTTGTTTCAAAGACAGTCCTGGTATCATTCAATTTGAGCCAAAGGAAGAGGCGGATGGGAGCCAAAATACACAAGTTAATCTATACAGGGAACTTGGACTGGTGGGGCACAGTAAATAAATTAGCTAGTTTCTGGGAAATGAAAACTGCATAACACCACACAGTGGGAATTTCTGCTGGGCTTTTTTTGGAAGCTTCAGTAAGAAACCGACTCGAGGATGCCTGGAGAAGGATTCACTCTCTTTAGCAATGATCTAAAATGCCGCTGTTAAATTTAATCGTCTATCCCTGAATAACAGGGTCACATAGGAAACATGAAGCATCAACGGCTGATGACGACATTCCCTGTCCTTTTCACCACAGTGTATTGAAGGATTTAAAGAAATAAAAACCTTGATATCTGGTGAAAGGCAAACCTTGTTTTTTCTGAAGCTACAAAGAATGAAAAGCAGCTGAGAGGATGATTGCACTGACACTAAATGCAGAATCAGACTGTACCGCAGTTGCTATCACACCACTGTTACATTATCTAAACGATCAGATGGCACCTGAAAACCTGGACCACTGCAGTGACTGCTGCGTCTCGCTGAGCTGTGCAAGGCTTGGTCTCTGGAAGTACTGGGAGGTGCACAGGATCAAACCCTGTGGGAGCCACGTTCCACAAGAGAACCAGAAGGCAGATTCCTCCGTCATTCTTATCTCCGTTTTTTTTAATCAAAATTTTGCTCCAGTGGAACTTCTCCAAGCAGCTCCATTACGCGGCTGTTGCTATTAATAGACTAGTCTTTGTCTGGGATGTGCTGACACTGTTCCACTGAAGTTAATAGAGCTACCCTGATCTACAACGAGAATTTGGCTCTAACTTTTCACAGCTATGTGTAGAATTTAAGCAACAGTTGTGCTTTGGTTTATGTATATCAATGAAAGTACTCTCTTGGTTTCCTATACTAGCGTTTCCCAAG
The DNA here is from genome assembly GCA_013400875.1 of Anhinga rufa. Classification (NCBI taxonomy): domain Eukaryota; kingdom Metazoa; phylum Chordata; class Aves; order Suliformes; family Anhingidae; genus Anhinga; species Anhinga rufa. The sequence goes on along the minus strand of VZTV01059806.1, from coordinate 12,793 downwards.
ATCTCTTTCCCCCCGTTATTTCAAGCCACTTGTTCATGATTTACAGAGTGAAGAATTTTTGTTTCACGTTTTTATGATGATACCAGAAATAATAGGAAATATAGTTTCAGTATCCTAGAAGACTCAGGTAAGAACATCTGACTTGGAAAGAGCAGCAGCAAGCACTGAGTCCCTGTGTGCAGCTGGTGCAGGAGGACACTGCAGCTCATAGGACATTCCCTCCTCCGTCTGCCCCTCCTGTGCAGCCTCTGCCGTTGCCTGTCTGAAGCTACCTGCAGCCTCTCCTTCAGGTCCATGGAGAAGTGCCAGATGAGCAAGAGGAGCCCCCCCGCACTGGGTGCCCTCTGGTCCCACTCTCACCATGGCTTGCATTTTGCATATCTGTTTTGCTTAAGACCAAGTTTGCAATTTCACATCAATGAAGTGACTGAAAAATTATAAGAACTGAAGTAACATACTGTTCTCCAGAAGTCTCTGCTAACATTTAAACAATACAATACTGAAACACACCTTAGGGAAAACCTGTCCTATTTCTTTTGGGGAAAATGCTTCCTAAACCCTGGAAGCAGAATCGTTGATCGCAATGTGTTTAAAGAACTAAGTGAAACTCTCCTCTGTCACAAGGAAAAGTAAAATATTAATGTCCTTAAAACGCAGCTGACATTACAATGTTGTTATTGTTCTCCTCAGGGTGGGTGGTAGAGCACCCTCACGGACTACACTGTCTCTGGGTCTTAAAAATACCCTGGCAAGGCTGCAATACAACATCCACATTCCAGACAGGCTCACAGTATTTTCACTGTAAACCTCTGTAAGCAAAAAGAAAAATGTTAGATTAAAAGTACATCAGAACCAAGAACACCGGAAGATGAAGGGAAGCATATTAAGTGTGTCACTCCATATCCAAGGAAGAAACAAAGCCACCAACAACCTATTAAGATCCAAAGGGTTTTTTTTGGTTTGTTTTGTTTTAAAAAGGCTAACATGACTTCCATCCACTTATTTAGGATATTTACTCTCGTACTACCTAGGAAACCCTCACAGAGCACAGCCCTCTATGTAAAGCAGTTTGCAAATACAAACCACGTGCTCTTTGCTCTATGGATCTGACAAACTAGACAGATGAGATAAACAAAAGCGTGGAAGAGAAACGGGGGCTCTGTAGGGAACGGGACTTGCCTAATGCTTCACAGCGGGCTGACGGCCGAGGAAGAACAAAACCCAGATGACACAGGACGTTGTGCACGCTAGGCTGGGCTGTCTCTGGGCTCAGATAATGGTGTCTTATGTTTCAAAACAAGATTTGTTCCAAGTTTCCACCATAATAATAATTTTAAAACCCCCCAAAACCACTGGTGGCAAGGCAGTGCCAGGAAACGTGCACTGTTACAGCCCATGCTGTCCGTTTGCTCAGCTCAGGTACCAGAGCTTGCATTAAAGCTTCTTCACCCAAACGTTTATCAAATCCAGACCCAGAGGGTTCAGAGCAGGTTTGAGTCCTGCTGAAGTCTCCAGTCCCTCACAGGCTGCTGTTAAAATACCAGTCACCACCTCAACCTCTTAATTCTAGGGAAAGGTGGTTTGTATTGCACAATTTTGAATTCCTTGCAACCAACTTATGTAGGTCAAAGCCTCACATCTCTGGCAAATGAACTCTGTACAGAGAAAAACTGCAAGTCTAGACTGCAGTCATTTAACAAGTTACCCATCTTTGAAGGGCAAGCGTTCTCCTACTTACAGTTTGTTCTTGTTTGACCCCATTTAGATTGTATTAGATGCTGCTAATTAATCCATAACTCACCTGCAGTTATATACAGTGCTTGCCGAAAGCGTCACCCATCTGAAATACAGGTATTTTTATCACGGCTCCGATTTATCCTCAACAACCCGGAAAAACAGCCCCTGGCACTGAACGCAGGCACGCAGTATGTTTACACACTTGTGCAGTTCCCTTAAAGTTTACCAACGCAATCTTTCCATCAGAGAAGCAAGAATGAACGTTTTCCTTAATAAACACAAGTAGAGTTCAAACCTCCTTTTGAGACTGGTGTTTGTGGGTGAGGAATTGTAACTTTGGGAAACCAAACAGGTTTTCTCCTCCAAAACACTCCGGAGACAAAGGCAACACCCTGCTAACATGTTGGCATGTGGAAAACTTCATAGATCTATTTCTGCCCCTTTTTAAACAAATGGCTCCATGGAAATAAAGAGGGAAGCCACAGCTATTAATCGGTGTCAGACTACAACATGTTCTCCAAGCAACAAGAATGGCGAGCGTGTGAAATGCAAACCAAACATCGTGACCAACCTACCAATGTTATGTCATGTACATGTTTGTGAATGACCTGTTCCTTATCAAAGGGTAAACACCTGATGTAAATATTAGCCGAAATTCTTCGGATTCCAATCAGTTGCACGGTCTGCAGCACCTGACCCATCCGTTTCACAGACCATGAGATCTAATCCCTACCAAAATACCATCTGAGAGACTCTTGCTTTAGCAGGCGATCTTACTGGCTGTCCCGGGGAAGCCCAGAGAGCCTAAAATCCTGGGGAAGGCGAGTACAGAGTCTCTGGTATCACAGACACCTTCGGATGGTCATCAGTTGCTGATCACAGAACCCCAGAGCGGCGGGGGCTGGCAGGGCCCTCCGGAGCTCCCCCCGTCCAGCCCCTGCGTGAGCAGCACCCCCAGAGCAGGGGCACAGGACCGCGTCCAGGCGGGGTGGGAATGGCTCCAGGGAAGGAGACTCCACAGCCTCTCTGGGCAGCCTGGGCCGCTGCTCTGGCACCCGCACAGCAAAGGGGTTTTGCCTCAGATTCCAGTGGAACTTCCCGTGTTCCAGCTTGTGCCCGGTGCCCCTTGTCCTGTCGTCGGGCACCGCTGAGAAGAGCCCAGTCCCACCCTCCTGACACCCGCCCTTCAGATACTTATAAACATTGATAAGGTCCCCCCCTCAGTCTTCTCTTCTCCAGGCTGAACAATCCATGGATGACCCAAGAGCTTCTAGTGAAGCTCAAATAGAAGAGGGAGGTCCATGGCATATGGAAAAACAGACTGGCCACTTGGGAGGATTACAGGAATGCTGTCAGGGTTTGCAGAGATGCGACAAGGAAGGCCAAGGCCCACTTGGGAGTTGAATCTGGCGAGGGATGTAAAGGACAACAAGAAGGGCTTCTTTAAATACATCAGCAGTAAAAGGAAGACTGGGGATACAGTGGGCTCACTGCTGAACGAGGCGGGGGCCCTGGTGAGGCAGGATGCAGAGAAGGTGGAGTTCCTGAACGCCTTCTTTGCTTCAGTCTTCACTGCTAAGGCTGGCCTCAGGCATCCCAGCCTGATCTAGCACAGGTTCCCAGATCTCCGTCCAGGTCTTCCCAGATGGAAATCCATGTACACGCACGACATGGATGCATTCTCAGTGACTGTATCTCATTTCCAGACATTTCACATCTCAGTAAGAACCGCTCCTTTGACCTGACTGAGAAATATCCAGAAATTCCAGACAAATGTCTGAAGTCTTCAAATTCCATCACTTTCACATGATTCTTGAGAGGGTGAGAGAAGGGGAAGGATATCACATCCAGGAAAGTGTGGCTGTATGATTATCTTTGTGCCTGGCATCTCTGAAAGCATCTCTTCGCCTTTTTTTTTTAATAATATTATTATGTTTTTCTAATCCATAATCAATAATTTTATCCCCTAGGACCTTCAGCTTTAGGTTTCAAACAGGAAGGCAACATATCAGGTGACATCCCCTTCAGATGACTGGAAAACACACATTCTGCTAATCTGTACTTTTCTTGCAAAGATTTCTGAAGAATCTAAACGCCAGATTTCTCATTTAGTGCAATTTCCAGAGCTGTCATGCAGGTAGCTAATGGTTGCCAAGGATATCACACATCCAAACCCAAGGACAAACTTCCAAGCTTGGCTTACACAGGCCCAGTGGGAAACTTACCCTGCTACTGAGAGCCAGGGAAAGTCAAAGCGTCAGACAGACTCAAAACAGAGCCTAAATGGCATTTAGATGAAGTTTATGCCTTGTGTGCACAGAAATAAATTTCGCCATAGCTTGAGGAATGTAAACATTTCCACTAAAAAACACAGATACGGACTTAAGACTTTCTGGAGCTATGAAAGTGTCTTGAGTAATTTAGAGGAGGGTGAAAATAATAATGCATCTCAACATCCCTTTTTCTGGGGGGTGGTGGGGCAGGGTGGCGGTGGTAGAAATCTTCCAAAACTTCCTTGCCTAGCTATGCCTAGCTCTCTGGAGAAAGAGGAGACTCCTGCTGACTAGTGTGGGAGCTTTGCTTGAGCCGCGATGCCAGAACGGGTCCATCCTACCCCTTCCCTGGAGTCATTTCCTACGCAGTGGTGACATCTCGCTGCTGGACATGAACGTTTGGCATTTCAATAACACGCCTATTTGGCTGATGAAAAGCTGTGGCCCAAATAAAATGCTTTTGGACCCAAGAGCCATGGTCCGATCTCTGGCTAAGGATTTAATGAGGAAGATCTGGCCTGGCAATTCTTCACAGCCCTGTGAGAGACCTTTTCTGAGCACCCAACAGAGTCTGACCTTTTAATTAGAGCAGTCACCCATCACATACTTCTCCATTGTCCTTGAATTCCCTGACTTTCCTTATTCAGCCTTAAAAATGTCTCTCAGCTTCCATCCTCATTACTCCCTAATCTACTAAAGACCAAACACTTAGTTTTGTTTCTACCTCCGAAAGCACTTCACAAAAAAATGCCTTTGCCGGAAATCACAGCTTCATCCCAACCGTATGCGTTTCTTTCCAGTTGTTTCCATTTCATCCCTTCTTTCTTCATCAAAATCTTCCTTCTTTCCTTTTTTTAAAAAAAATAAATAATCTAATCAAGCTCAGTTGATGCCATAAATTTACCATCTGTACTGCCTTTACAGGCTACAAAAACAGACTCAAAAATATTCAAGAATATTAAAGAATTACAGACTCTAAAGAACACAACATTTCAGAAAGAGAAAAAAACCTAATGATACTGTTGATTTTCAGACATATGCCTTTAGAATTAGTATCTATTATCCAGTATCCTAGAGAACAGAGAAAAAAATTAAAAGTAAAAAGCCTTCATTAGTCTCCTTCCTCTCCCAAAAAGTTTAGGCAGAAGGCTGCTCTTTAAGGGCAGAAAACTACTTTTGGCCCCCCACACTTGACTCAGTACAAATAGGCAAGAAATCTCAAACAGATCAGGACACGGAGGACCGCTTTCTCCCTGATGGGTAAGCCATCGTATTTTAACAGATAGCAAGGAAAAAGAGATTTGATTTCCAGGAACAGGGTGAGCTGCAACATGAGCACATGCTCATAGATGAGTGGTAAGAGCAGTCTCAGAAGATGTTTTCTCATCTCTACCTCGTTGACTGCTTGCCAGCAAGGCTATCCAAGAAATATCAGAGAAAAATGAAATTCTCATAGTCCCCCTGACCTACTACTGACCGCACTGGGCTTTCCACAGCTTAGGCATCAAGTCAAGCCCAGAGAGAAGAAATCAGCCTCTAAGTAGGTGAAATCTAGGCTGCTAGTTCAACACCTCCTTCCATGGACTCGTGGTTTGACTCCAGAATAACTAACAGTAAGACTAGCACTCTGTGGAAGACAGAATTTTAAAATACGTCCATTAATAACAGCCTGTAATTAGAAAAACCCAAGTGCTTATAGCAGGCAGCTCCAGCAGCTGCCACGCATCCCAGACCAAATGTATTCACAGCATTATATGGAGCAGAATTTGCCTTTCCTGGGCTTTTATTGTTGCTCTGGGAGAGCTAACTCCAACTCAAACTCGTAAGTGAAAGTTGGCTGGCTGGGAAATGCCATAAAGTCGTCTTATCTTTTGAAGAACAGGGGTTTTCTGGCAGCTACATAACTTTCTTCTGCATATAAAATATAAAACTATTCTCGGAAGCTTAATGGATGGCTCTGTCATTACAGTCCAGGAGGCCCAGACAGAAAGAGACTGTAGACTCCAACTTCTCTGTGCTGTAATTATGTTTTCCACAGACAAAACTGCCATGAGAACAAACATTGCTGCTGCTGCTCCAGCTTTAGACCAGATTGACCTGGAGGCACTGGGCTGGCTAAGGGGCAGTGTCCAGTTCACACTTAATCAAGTGGATTATAGATATTATTTATGTATATAAATATGTGTGTGTATATATATATATTTAGATTATGGCCTTTAAATGTAATAAAGATGGATTAAACAATTCATTCTCTGCTCCTTCAATGTAATGAGAAGATTTCTGCTGAACTTGGCGAGCTTTAGACTGTGTACTATGAACTTCATGAATGACACTGAAGCACTCACACTCCCTTCACTATATTCCCAAAGTCATTCCCATCTAAGGACCGCCTACACATAAAATGTTGGACAGAGAATCCTACTGGATCTTCCCGGAGCGGAGGGACAGCGCGGCCAGGCTGGCTCACCCAGATTCTCCCAGGCAACAGGAGAGCACAGTGATCAGCTTGTGCTAATTGGAGAGCAGTGAACACGGGTGAGGAGGAGACCCAGCACGTGAGAAAAAACTGAGAAAAACAGAAAAAGAGAGAAAGCAAGCAGAGATGTGGCAATGGAGCTCCACCTGACAAAGCAATCTCCTTGCACCTCAGAGTATATCTTACAAACTTCAGTCATATACTGTCACTACCAGGACTACTTGCCTTACTAGAAAATCGTATGAGAGTCCCACAATGGGAACAGAGCCCAGCGCTCTCGCTTCCTAAGTGCTTCTCCTAACTACAAATTATTTTTTTAATAACTTACTACCCTCAGTAAAGCACGTAACTTTTCCATTCTTTCATAGCCCATTGTCAGTCTAATATATAATTAGCAAACAATATCAGCACTTCCATTTTCTTATATACAAATTAAGGATTACGAATTAGTATTAGTTAATTTGGTATTTTGAAAGCTTTTTAACTTTATTTTGACAAAAGAAACAGAAACTATTCCTTTCCAGAGGATGTCTGTTTTCAGTCTAATTCATCCAGATGTTAAACATAATTGTGCCTGCCTTTGGGCCGGGGGAGACAGTAATGTAATATCCAGTTAGTATAGAACATTCCACTGGAATAAAAGAAAACCATCAAATATATACAAGAAATATAATATACTAGACTGGCCCATTCCTTTGGCAAGTATTGCATTCGAGTATTTTCCCATACCTTTCATCTGGACAGGATTCACAAGCGTTTATGCTTACTCTCACTTAACATTTTTATCACTGGTTTCCATAACAAACAATGAGAAACTGTATTAGTAGTTAAAACTCATCTGGAAATATCTGTTGGTTATATTAGTACAGGCTTAATGGTGGGGTGCGAGTTGCTTGGAATCACAGGCAGAAATTAAACACCTGGTCTGCAAACAGTATTCAGACGTGCTGCAAAATCGACAGAAGACGTTGGAGGAAAAAGATGGGGAAAGCATATATTTATTTCACTCTGGGAAAAGGCAGCACCTAGCGCAATAGCAAGAGACTCTAACGAAGCAGCTAACGCCAGGGCAGGCACTTGGCCTCTGACAACAGGCGAGTAATTCAACAGAGAGGAGTGGAAGTTTCATTTAGAGGATCGCCTGGTTAGCATATAAACAAGAGACGGAGTGATTCCCTGTCTGTAACACTTCACACCAACTAGTCCCTATCCAAATATAAAGGTGCGAGTTCTTTCAGGTACGGCTTTCTACCTTTGATCTGTTCTATGGAAACTTTCCCTTCAAGTTCCCGAATCGGTCATCCATAACCTGCACTTCATCATCAAACGCTGCCTATGCTGGAGGATCGTTACGTGCATTTGCACCAAGGTAACTATTTTCTGTGTAAAAAAGTCTTAACTGCCAGACTGCTTACCTCCTCAATTGAACATGGACCTAGATTTTATTTATTCTGAAAAAAAAATACATAATCTGCGCGCCCAAGGGCAGAGCAGAGCTCCTGTGCTGACGGTCATACCAGAGGTGACGCGCTAGACTGCCCATGTCCACAACAGGCGTCAGACCGGTCCTTCACACACTATAACACACTAATAATTTTAGCATTTTAAAGATAAATTTTGTGATATAAATTAAGTTCTGCCCTTGTTCACTTATTTGGTTATATTCACGCATCTCCCTATGAAAAACGTTATCTTGCACACGCAGAGACACAGAGGAGAAGCCCTGAAGTTCAGGCCGCCTTGTGTAATCACGTGTGCCTAAGGCTGCGTGCAACCCTAGGTTAAACATTTCAAAATGTGGTTTTAAAATTTTCCAAGATATATCCTGCTCCTTCATCTGTTTTCCTGCTGACTGGTACAGAAGGGTGCCCCTGGATGGGCGCAGATGGACTTTGGCAGCAGATGCTCTGGAAGAAACCAGAGAGCCACGTTAGTCCTTGGTGGGGAGAAAGGGTCAACAGAAAACACACCGCTTTGACACTTCGTTTTCCAGTGTTACTCGTTCTCCTGCCACCTCCACTAGCTCACGCCTGGGTCTGTTCCTACCAGATTTACAACAAACAAGATACAGGCAACACAGAGTAAGCAGAATGTTATTTTCATTCTTTGCTTGCATAAAGCAAACATACAGATAGGCATCACAGCAACTGTTGAATTACAGAGAGACAATATATACCAGATACAGCCATCCAAAATACACACACACACAGTGAAATGACGTTTGGCTTGGTTACCCCTAGAGATCTGAATGCACGCTCGCAGTAAGCACAGCTAGCACAAATTTTTTACCTCCAATTTTCTCGTTGGAAAGCAAAAGCTAACGCTTTGGGTCCTCATTCCAGCTACGTCCACAGAAAAGATCTGAAAGTCAGTGGAAAAGAAATTGTAAACTCCAGAATCTGAAGTGCTGTCAACGCAACTCACACCATGTTGGAGGCGGTTTCCCCCGTCTCTCACCTGGCCCCGCCACGCGACCGGGATGCTTCGGAGGCAGCGGGTGGCTCCACGCACAGCACGGGCATCAAAGCTGCACCAGTGACTCTCCTATACAAACCCTCTGCCTCACCGGTGGAAATTGCCCTTTGGTTTATTATGTTCCGCCGTGCATAGCGTTATAGTGGCAGTGGAAAAGGAAGAAAAGCAAACAGCGGGCTCGGCTATTTCATTATCTCACCAGTCAATTATTAACGACGGTGCTTTTTCTGCCCAGCGTTGGGCAGCAGCCACGACTCCCGCGTGGGCACAACTGAAAAATTCCATGAAGATGCTGCCAAGGCCACAGCGGAGAGCGGCAGCGAGGCCCTCGCCCCCCCGGGACCCAACGCACTCCCCTCCCATGCGTCCCACCGGGATGGCATCACCAGAAGAGCATCCTTCACTCCGCTGCACCTTGTCCTTTGCTGTCCCCAGCCCCGGGTCATACCACGCTGGCCAAGAGCCCTTGCTCTGGGGCAGCTGCGAAGCACTACGGGACAAAAGCTAATTGAATCCAACTGAAAGTAGTTAGATTTAATCCAGCAAAGCAGGTAGATTTAATTTTCTTTAAAAATTATGTACTACTTTCAGAGGGGGAGAGAAAAAGGGTTGTATAATAAAAGTTAATACAATTCAAGGAAACACTGAAGCTATGTTTTATATGCTGCAGGTATTTTGGTGGTTTTTAAAATGTTTTTGGCTGCTTTTTTTTTTTTTAAGTGTTTTGTTCATAAAACAGCACAGACGGCACACAGATTGAGGCTTTCATCTATTTTGTGTGACTTTGAATCAACTCAAGCCCCTGCAATAAATTATTTCCTGCCTCAAAATATATGCGATGGAGCCGGATACTAATACTTTATAATGTCCTTATCTGGTGAGATGAATTCCCGCTAGTTTCCAGCTGGGCTTAAAAAATAAGCCGATTTTACGCCGCTATTTTTTTCCTCAAAATAAGCTGCCCACTGGATAATGCCATGCTGGCAACAGCTCTCCGATTTGTTCTTATGTATCACCTCTCAAGAGAAAACTGGGGATTCCTTCCACATTTCCGACAAAAATAATCGTGGCTACGTTCAGTTTCCACTCGGTGGCAAGGAGCAAACTATCCTCCAGTGGGACGCAGGCTCGGCCTTTGGTTTTTGCCTGGCTGGGTTTTCACCACCCTCTCCAGCCAGGGGGTGCCAAAGCCACCCCAGAGAGTTCAGTATCTGCCCCTGGTTTACTGAACAGCAGAAGCAGGAGGGGACGGGGATCATTTTGTTGGCAAAATCTCAACTCCACACCTCCTGTGCATGAGGAGAACACAGAAGCCTCTGGAATACAGCTCACTGACAATTCATTTAACCCACGTTTGAGGTTTTCCTGCGAGTAACCATCCAGGCTTCTCTTCAAAATCCTGTACACAAACAGGCCATCCCTAAGCCTAATTTTTTATTTTCCACCAGGACATAATGTGATCAGTAACTCCCAGAGTATAGAGGAGGGCTCCCGGGAAGTTACTCAGTAACTAACTCGGTGTTCGGTCATTGCATTAAATACTGTTTTCACAAAGCAGTGCCTTGGTATCTGATCGAGTCAAGTGTTCTGCAACAGGAGGCGAGGGCACTGTTTCCAGTGGTCCAAGAAATTAGCAGAAAAAAAAATAAATCTTGCACTGCATGATGCCAGCTTGGAAGGAAAAAGACGAACCTGAGCAACTCCTCCGGCCAGGTCACGAGCAGAGCTCTCGTTTGGGGACAGAGCTGGCGACGCTGGCCGTGCCTTCTCTGCGCAGGAGGTTTTGTGCGTTTCTTCTTAACAGTAAGTTTTGGGCAGGTAGGTCAAGGTGAGCGCTTTGTTGAAGCGCTGCAGACAGAAACCTGACCTTAGTCCTACATGAATAATAAAGGTTCAAACACACCGCATGAGAAGATACAGAAAGCCAAACCCATCATTTTTCCACCCTACATCTCAGAGGGTTAATGCTCTATCTCCCGCCTCTCCCGGGCACAGCGGGGAGCTGAATTCAGCAGCTAGGCCAGGCTTTGGAGAGTTTGGTTTAGCTCCGGGATTTGCCACAGAGGTTTGTACGGTTTGGCCCTCGTATTAGGATGAGGTTTCTTTAAGACGCTTGAACACATCAGACTTGAGATAGTGTCCAGACTTTCCCAGACACAGCACGGTGCCTGACTTCTGTCTCCTGACTGCTCTGGACAAGAACTGTGCAGACATCAAAGTTCAAGGGCCCTTAAATGAAGTCTCTCTTGCATGTAAATTGGAGATAAACACCCCTCTTCTTGCCACACTGTTGTCAGGATAAATCCATTAAAAACTGTGAGACTCTCGGAAACAAACGCAACTTCCATCCTATCCTGAGGGCGCTGAAAGCCTCTGCAGGGTGGAGAGTGTCAGCAACAGCTCGACAGCTCGGAGCAAATCACTTGAAACTGCAAAAAGGGCGCAAAGCCTCAGGAAAAGGGCCCTGTCAGCACAGTGGCGTGTAACCTGGAGCTCTAAACCAGCAGAACAAGTAACTTGCAATAATCCGCAGTACTATGTATATAATAACAGTATTCACTAATTATAAAGTTATTTCAAACTATAAATCACATCCATCCAAATGCTCCTCCTAAATTATAAACCAGCTGCCTTGTAAGGAAGTTATTAAATATCAGACATGGTCCGCAGCTCTAATGATTTGTAGCTCACAATGGCAAATTGTTCCGAGGCTGGATTCAGCTGCGTTACGATCGGGGAGGGCTGTGCAGCCACGCTCGCCTGCTCAAACCACAAGCACACGAAACACTAGGCAGAGCTAACAGGGAGCAGGGCCAGAGCTCCTTTAGGGTCCCAACTGTCACAGAAAATCCATGTTTTACAAGTATCAACAATTAAACCTTCCCACTGCCTTTGCGTGAAGTGCTGTAGATTTGGGCCGAATAATTGCCCTTTGCTCTATCCTCAGATTCAAACACAGAACAGCACAGCTGCTAGAAGGGACTGCAGGAAGAATGCACTCCTGAGAGCCGGGGGCTAACCACAGCCCTGCCCCGACTTAAACATGGTAATACGTTTAATGACTAATAACGATTGAAGGAGATGTGATGCAGAGACCCCAGAAGAGACAATTTACAGCTGCTCTTGGCAATTAAAAACACTAGAATACACTAGAATCAGGGAATATGATACAACCAAGGCAGAAACCTCACCCTCGTGTCAGACACAAGCACGCCAGCCATTCATTCATCACCACTAGGAAGTAACTAAAGCATTCTCGGGAGATCTACAAGTCATGAAAAAGCATGCTTAGGTTTGTTATCTATAAACCGATATGGTAACAATAATAAACAGGGCCAAGAGTAAAAACAATCAGAGGATTTTGTAAAAACAACAGAGCTGAGGTTCATTTTATCTGTCCTTGGGTTCCTAAATATTTAGAGTGCATTTACATGATGTTTTCAAACTCTTCTTCACAACTAGAAATACTGATATACATGCTAGATTTCTTAACCAGCAGCTAAGACTTTCAGGGAATCCTTGAATTTTTACAGTTAATGTTTTCAGAGATGCATAAAATCTCTTAATACTCACGATAAAGATGCCAGTGGTCACCGTCGGTATGCCTTTCATTTCTGAACACTGCCACAGTCACTGCCCAAAGTTGCTTGGAAGTAGAAAAGCAGTAATTAGGATTATGGGCCAAAACTTGCCTCTTAATGCTTTTAGACTTCAAATAATTTAAAAGCAAAAGAACTTTATAGATCTTCTGCTTAATCTGCGCATTGCCAGGATGCGTTCTGCACTTGCGTGCAGCTCCTGAAGGCAAGGACCTTGTCCTGGTTTTGGCTGG
>VZTV01059802.1:0-17801 GCA_013400875.1 Anhinga rufa | reverse complement strand
ATGGCAAAACTCCCATTGATTTCATTGGGGCCAGGATTTCACCCTGAATAAAAACTCATGTTTTATAAACAATTTAAATGGCAATGGGTTTATCTGTGAGTGTTTTTAAGAACTGTTTTGGAGTAAAATATATTACTGAAATGCAGTTACATATTTATTTAGCCTTTACAGAGCAATTGATGTTTTCATGAGCAGTGCAGACATTTAAGTGGTGTACCTCAAGGCTGAATATGTAAGATATGCAATTGGGCAACTATTAGAAGACGTAACTGAATGTGATTCAATGTCTTCAAACACAATTTCACTAATAAGCTCCTGGGTTTGCATCTGGATGATCCAAATGGGAATATTTTTCCTTCTGGATGACGTAATAGCTCACCAGGACTCCAGTGCAACGGATGTAACATATTTGATTTGATGAGCCTGTTGGACACGAGAAGGAGCTTTCAGTTGTCTCTCTGTTTTGCTTCCACACTAATTGAACACAGCCCCGTGGCCTGCCAAGGCTCGCTGGGCTTGAGCAGCCATGGAGAAGACCTGCTGTCTTTGGTACTGTCCCCAGCACAGGAGGTAGACAGAGTGTCGCCAAGGGCTTTGAGCATCGTCAGAAAGGTTTGGGGAAACCCTCAGCTCCAGCCTTCTTTCACTTTTCTATCAAAAGATTCTTGTCTTTCCTTGTTAGCATCGTAAATGAGCAAAGTGTTAGGATTTATAAGCTTCCATATTTGTCAAAGTCACATTCCGCTGAGACAGTTCACAAGCAGAAAAATAGGCTGGTTTTCACTGGCTAATTAGTTCACGGTGCATATTTCTTCATCTGTATACTTCATAATTTGAAAATTATCATGGGATCAAGAAACTAGCTTTTCGTTTCAGTCAAAGAAGAGCCAGTGGAAAAAAAAACCCTACGTGAACAACATTCAGTGATTGGGAAGCCTGATGTCCCCACTTAAAAGTGCTTTGAAAAGATATGTTGTAGTCAACAAATCTCGCTTCTTCTAACCAAACCCATAAATCTGATGTACAAAATGTTCCCTCATTTTGACCAGATCTATTCAAGCTGATTAGTTTTTCACAATTTTTTTCTGAAAACCACACTGTGGCATCGCTTCAGTGCTAACTGCCCATCTTGCACAGGCACCATCGGTTCCTGAAATACTTAGGTTTCCTGTGAATTTACAATGGGTCCCTTCCAAGTATTCACTTAGTCTGATCTTGTTTAAATTATGTGAATGGACAAAATTATAGCCTTTGATGCTATGTTGCGAAAACATTTAATCTATTTTGGTTTTAGCTTTCCTTTGACTGGTACAAGAAACAAAGCATGGGAAAATAGGCAGATCATGACTTATGGGTGAGTGGCTAGTCACATTTGGAGCTAATTTGTTTTCTAAACATTTATACTTCCAAAGAAACAGTTTCTCCTAAAGAATAGCTCCTGTACAGTACTGGTCAGAGAAGAGGAAAACATGACATTTGATGTAGTCACCCTGATTAAGGTCCTGTCCAATTAGGTTTAACAAGACAGGGTTAGAGAACTGTCCTAAAATATATCGAGGAGAGGAAAATATTAAAGAACAAAGAAGTCCCTGGTCTCAAAGGACCAGGGAAAAGAATTTCAAACCATCTTGACGAATCAGTATAACCACAGCTTGATGGAGAGCAAAAATGGGATAAGTCTGGCTCTGAGGATTGGTGTTGAGATTAAAAAAGCAAACAAAAAAATAAATCCTTTCACTTCTAGACCACTAACTTGACTCCATAAACCAGTTAGTTGTGATCATCTGGGCATTGAACATGTCCTCTCTGGAACAAACTGGTGGTCTCAATACCAGCTTTAGGAGGCATATGACAGTATTCTAACAAAACAACATTTTTCTGCTTGGCATTATTGTTGGCCATCTCCATAGCAAGGCCAAAGGAGCGATGGAGAAAGCAAACAATAACAGTATAAAATCCCAACAGTAGTTAATGTTATTTATTATTATTATTAATTCACAAGAAGAAATCATACAATTGTTCAGGGATGGCATGGGGTTCCTGTAAAGCAGAGCTGAGATGAGGGATGCAAGCTGTGGTTAGATTAGGAAAGCAGCTGTGGCTGTGGCTAACTTGGCTGACAGAGCAGGAGTGAACCAGGGTTGTCAGTCCTTTAGAGCTAAAAGCACCAGCTACTACTGCGTGAGCCAAAAGCATCCTACCTTTGTAGCCAGGAGCTGCAGCAGGTCCCACCCTGCCTGGAGATACGCTGTGGTGGGCAGGACTGGTGACATATGCTCACCCATGGGTTGCGTCCTTCCTTCTGGCTTGACCCCAGCAGTTCAAATCCCTTTGCGTGATGACTCCTCCAGAGGATGACACCCCAGGTAGGGAACCGGTGTCTTTCCCAGGCAAAAGCATGAGTTGCACTAAGGCTGAGCAAACACTGTGTAACGGGCAGTGGTCACATCTCCTCTCCTCTGCCCTGGCCCTGGCAGGGACTGATAACACACCCTAACCAGTGAGCTACTTTTGCACCGGGTCTGCCTTTGCTTTCCTGTCTTCTCTGGATGAGCAAAATGAAACCGTCACAAATTCCATCACTCCTAACTCCCTCGTGATCACTTTACCAATGTTTAAAGAGAGGATTGTCACCAAATCTGTGGTAAGGGTTGGAACATAACACTTCATCATTCCTATGTTGGCCCTAAGGTGGTAATTCAAACGAGTTTTGTATTCTTTGCTGATTTATGGTGGCTAAATTAATGTAATAAA
The DNA here is from genome assembly GCA_013400875.1 of Anhinga rufa. Classification (NCBI taxonomy): domain Eukaryota; kingdom Metazoa; phylum Chordata; class Aves; order Suliformes; family Anhingidae; genus Anhinga; species Anhinga rufa. The sequence goes on along the minus strand of VZTV01059802.1, from coordinate 15,047 downwards.
ACTTCCCAGGCCCTTTTCATGTGTATTATTGATAAAAACACTCACTAAACGAAAAGTGAAAATCCATCTTTGTGAGCTTTAATACTTGATGGTGGCATCTGTTTTTCATTTAACAGGATGACTGAAATGAATGTAACTACAAAAAACTCAAACAGCCAAATGTGTACATATCATTGCGCAAAAACGGTGATTTCATCACTCACTGATAATCAGCCCTGATTTATTTGAACAGACTTTGAGGGTCTGACTTCACTTCTCACCCAGGGCTCAAGTTCAGCAGGAGTTTTCCTTAGGCAGGGTCTCCAAGATCTGACCCAGACATATCCATTTGCAACAACATCCACTGGAAAGGGCTTTGTACCTGGTAATAGCAGAGTGAATCAGAAGAAGTTCGCATTCAGTCACAGTCTTCTGGGCTTTGACATACCTTTAGGACATTTACTAAGTGACTATGAATATCGTTTGCACTGTCTTATGACAAAATGGCCTGTTTATGGAATGACAACATTTATGGATGTGGAAAAACTACCTTTTATCACATATCATGTGTAAAGATCGCATAAAAGATTAAAGAATGAAGATACCTGAAAACAAGAGAGTGTGCAGTGCATTATTCAGCACCACAGAAATACAGTGTGCGGGAAAAGAGGAGAGTCTCTGGATACTGGCTTGATTGTTAGTATTGCTAAGAACAGTTGATGCTGGCTGGACTCTTCCTTGTGGTCAGGAAGGACTTACAAGAGATGCTGCGCTTACTATGTACTGCACATAGCTTTGTATGTGAATTCATCACTGACACATACAGGACAGCACAAGTGTAAGGTAAATAATGTCTCTCTGTGCATGGTGATGGAATACCTACAGTTCAATAAAGAGCAAATCCAGCTGGTTACCCCCCCGGATACAGAGATGCCTAGAACAAGAACTGGTGCAGCTCTGCTGCACCAGATGGGAATGAGATTTAAAGCATGGTCAGGTAAGGGCAAGGCAAATATGACTGCTACCCCTTTTTGCCTGGCACAGCACTCCAGGTATGCTATAGCTCAAGCTGAGACTTTGCTATTGCATTGATTTCCCTTCACTGTCCCGCACAGTCATTGAAATTTCCTGTAGAGTGCTGGGAGACATCAGCAGCTTTCTAGCATAAACCCACCTAAATGCCTAGCAACATGGGCTGGATGCTTTCTTTGAAGAATTTCTTGGTGTGATTTACACAAAATTGTGCTGGCTTTGTACTCAAGAATAATGGGAAAACCATAACGGTGCAACCAGGACAAACTTAATTCCAAATTCATCAGTCAGGCAATGACAGTAACATCATCTGTGGGTGCACAGTGACAGCTGTTCACCATCTTGAAACAGGGCTAGGAAGCCTGGGCCAGTGACTAAAACATTCACTTAGGATGTGCCCCTCAGTGATTCCCCAGTTATTCCAGCAGCTTTTCCTAATGGTGGTTTTTTCCCAGTTCAGCTTAACATGCAAAATCACAGCTGTATGGCTGCGGAACGTAATAGGGCCAGATCCTTAGGAATTTTGGACTTGAAGCCTTTAATGAGCCTTGGGGGAGTTATCCAGACCCAGAAGACATCCATCAGGTCCTCACCCCAAACAAATCCTCTGCCATCTGCCTCATTCCACACCCTCTGAAGCTGGTGGGAGTCCTATGAGATAATTCAATAGAATTTGGCCCAGGACTCACCTAAAAATGCACCTGTTCCTTACCACATAAAGTGATAAGCTGCAAAGGTTTGTTTTTTAATTGGACACTTAATACCAGCTTTGGCAGGTGATTAAACTGTGATTTACTTCCAAGGGAGATAAGAAGTAAATTTCTAAGGAATTCTGGATAGGTGGTTTAACAGCACGGTAATTATACAGAGACATTTTTGGAAGAACTGGGCAAGTTAAGGGAGAATCAGACATAAATAAGGGAGTTATTTTTCTCCCTACACTCAGAAGACTACAGGAGATTAGAAAATGACAAAAAATTAGAGCAGTGTTTAAGTAGTTAGAGATTCTGAGTGGACACAAAAATTGTGTAGCAAATGTTTAATAAGGAGCCAACAAGGAATGTATTTCCCCTCCAGCTGAAATACAAGTGGCCAGTGCTATCAGAACATCAATGTATACAAATCAAACAATGCAGCTTAACTATCTCCCATGGGTAAAATATAGAGGCAAGAAGTAGGGACTTGTCAGTCATTGAGTCCTTTATTAATAACAACTGCAGTTTAAAGAGCATGGGTTCTAGTGCTTGCAAAGAGGAAGCTGCAGCACTCCAATAAGAAAGCAAACATTTCATTGCCTGTAAAGCAAGATTATAATTCAGAGGGTAAAAAAGAGACATTTTTGGAAAAGCAAATTAAACTAAATGATGGCAATGAGATTTGGGACACTAATAAAGCATTTTTACATTTTGGGCAATAAAAATATAATATTCTTAAGTTTTGTATTAGAATTGTCTAACCGTTATTGGGGCAAATATGCAATGGGCAAAAGAGAACAACAGTTCAGAGTGGTCAAAGAATGGCTTTCATCTGCCACACTTCCCTGGCTTCACAAGTTTTTGGTATTTTGCAAAGACACATGAATTTTTCAACTGTATGCTCCTGTTTGACTGAGGGAAATGATTTTAGGCCTCTGTGTGTTGATGTCAACCATAGTTCTCTATGCAGAAGGCATTTTAAGTACTGGGGTTTGGATAACCTCATGAAGACAAGATAGGGAGCAGAATCGTTTATCCTCAGCATCCGAACACAGACTGTATGTACTGCTTTGGGCATACCCAAAAGTGGCTGAATGTGGCTACTATTTTGGGCTAGACTATCCCCACTGAACCTTCCTTTTCCTCTGGTTTGCTTGTGTTTCCACAAATCCAACAGGAAAGACCTACTCTGGTAGACAGTTCTGCTTCTGCCCCTTCAGCACCGTATACCAGCTGGGAATGGAAGACAGTGGTCTTGTTGAGCCTGTCCTCTCAACCCACCTCTGTTGTGTGTTACACCGGAGCTTACAGGTGGTACAAAGTGTCTCGTCAGTCTGTGACACCCCGATAGCACATCAAGCAATTCCTTTGTCACCCTGTGGTCTGCTGGGTTTACTGGTAATTGGACCATTTCTACCGTGTTTTTTGCAATCCATTGCTAACACGGGTGTTCGCTGGGGATACAAAGACAGATACAACTCAAAGGGGTTTTGTAACTGTCTCCTGGTAGTTCTAAGTTAACCATTTTTCATTTGAGAAATAAATATTTCTTTTTTGTCCTTTCCTTGGGAACACCGAAAAGAGAAGAGCAGCATCCTGTATGTGTTGTGTAACTGGGTCAAAAGCTGTAGTAATTATATAATAATGGCTTGGAAAGGCAGTAATTCAGGACAAGGTGTTTCAAGGCAACAGCTTCAGTTGTAAGAATGACAATGGTATTTATTGCAGGAAATCCCTTGCAAGAAAAATATCTGCCTATTACAGACAGCAATAAAGTAAAAATTTTGCCTTAAGCATATTTCTTCCTAGGGCAGATCAGTAAATATCTGAGCTGCAGAAGCACTAAAATACCTGTAACTAGTAAGAATTTACAGTTCTACAAAAACATTGTCAACAATGTGTGTAGGTGCTTTAGAGATAAGTAGGCATTTACCAAAGATTTATGGATCATGGTATTTTGTGACATCATAAAATGTGGGGAATCTGAGTGCATGGGTATTTGACTGGTCAGCAACAGACTCTTCTTAGACTATTAGGCTGTGCCATACATCATTCCTAAAGTTATTTCCTTGAAAGGCCTTGGAAGAGGTGTTGCATATCACAAATAGCCTATGACCTCAGAAGTCAGACTGGGAGCACCTTTTACTCCATTAGCAGCTGAAGTTAATGCCATTTGTTTTTTTCAAAACAAAGTAATTATCTTGAGGTTTGAAATACTTTTCCCAGGTTGAAGCCATGACCTCAACATTATGATAATGTTGGTGTTGGTAATCAACCTTATTTCTGAGATTGATGATTCATCATGCACTCATTATATGCGATTTTCTTGTGCATTGGTACCACACATTAAAAGCAAATGGCGTTACATATACTAATTTAAAATGATTTGAAGGGAAAATCAGCCACACTCATCTGCTGCTTTCATGCAACGTGCTTCTACTGTTCACTGACCTTGCTGAAGTCAGGATTTTACCTCTAAATTTCATAGGTATGTAACATTCAGTCATATTAAATGGGACACATGAGGGATACTGGTATTGTGGAGCTCACGTCAGCTGCTTTTATTTATTGCATTGCCCTTGAAAGCACATTAGACTCAATGGTCTGAGATCAGAAAGGCCATAAATAGCAGTGGAAATTATACAGATTAAGTACAGTAAGGTAATTGGGACCTCTATCTCTGGAGGTGATCTATCCATTCATAAGTTCTGTGTTCTCCCCTGCTTCCTCTCCTTTCCCTTTCTTCTTCCCAAAGGATCTGGCCTGACTGTACCTGTCATCTTGCAAAGCTTGAGTGGAAATCAGGACATGGATATTCTGGTGGAACCAAAACCAGGAGAGATTGCTGGGAGCCTGGCCCTGGGTGGGATGATGGGACAGGGAAGATCAAAAGGGAATGGAAATTACTGAAGAGACCAATCTGTGCTGAGATTTCAGTGTGGTTTCTCTCTTCTTTTCATGGAAAAGGACATCGGGAGCAAAAGCAATGTCTTTATTGCTGGAAAACATCTGAAAAATGAAAGAGCAGAGAAACCAATCAGCACAGAGGAATTGCAGCAGCCAACGAGAATGGAGGGATTTGCATATCCGGAGTGAAGCTGCTGGGGAAGAGCTGCAAAGGGATTATGCAAATCCCTGATTGGGTGAGCGGTGGCTGATTGCCAGAGCAGGGGGATGCGCACACTGCTCTGTACCTGGGCAATGATTATGCAAATTACGCACCCACAGCCAGAGTGCAGGGCAATTGGCTAAATGAGAAAAACTGTGGTCATGCATCAGTAAATGTGCAATGTTCAGCACTCAGATGATCACACCTCGCTCTGGTACGGAATAAACATGAGTGTATGTCTCTGCCACCCCCTGCGCAGCTCTGCAGGATCTATGTAGCATTTGGCTGCTGGGGTGGCAACCAAACGTCTCTATCTAGTAGAAGTGAATGTTTGGATGGCCATTTTCATTTATTGTGAGCCTGACATCAAAGGGATAAGAAAATGTAATCTTGGATGAAAACTTCTCCATGTTGCCTGCAGTTTTCTGATCCCAGGGAAATTCTACTGGTTGTCAAAGAAAGGATGCACCTGCATAGCAGGTGGGCTCAACCCTTAACTTTGCACTATGCATGGGAAAGATCTGGAGGGATGGGAGATGAAATTAAAATGACTGATTTTTAATATTTATTCCATGCTTTTTTAGGGGTTCAATGACATCTAGATTTGTAAGACAATAAAGACATACTTAAAATCAAAGTTTAATAGTCAGAAGTTTCTTTTTATTCTTTTTTATTCCAGTGTGTACAACTATGTGCCTATACGTGTGCAATCCAGCATCAGTTTTCAAGTCCAGCGTAATAATATCTCACTAACTATAATTTAATTTTGCTCTGAACAGTCTTTAATGTTTTCAGAAGCTTCTCACAAAGGGAATCTCATTCCCATGGACACCTAAGCTTGAAACACCTCTGTAATTCTCACTGCAGTGTGTTGGAAAGGCATGACTCAGAAATCCTGGAAAATACACTAATTATATTGTACAACTAATTGCAGGGTGGCATTACCACTCTGCAGTTTCTATAGCTTACTGGCAGATGGGTGATTCAGATTCCAAGGTGACAGGGCCAGTTTATAAACAGAATATAACTGAGGAATAGCTGGACATACTGGAAGAAAAGGAGAAAATTGTCCATCTTGTACTGTGGCACAATACAAGATCTCACTGAATTATTTGGCAATGAGTTCAAATACATGGTGACAGCCGTTCAGTCATACGGATCAGTCCATCAGTTATGTCAGGAAAATAAGCCAATTTCCTAGTAAAGCCCACGCCAGTGAGGAAAAGAGTAAAAAAGCCTCCATGAAGTTTTCCCCACTGAATTTTCTGCCTAATTATTCCCCATGGCAGGCAGAATCCGCTTCTGTATGTAACAGGTTATTGGCGATATCGACAAATGTTATTAGTCCTGGGGGACCAATTAATTTTAACAGAGGCTCCACTGAAAATCAAGGAACGAGGCCAAATATTATTCCAGTGAAAATCAGTGAGTGATTACATCTGGGAAAAAGAAAGGGGAAATATATAAACATATGAGGCAGAAAAGGAAACAAGTGTGGTCCGTAGGCAGGACAGGGTGCACAAGCCTGGCTGGGGGAAGTCCAAGGTTCATTAGTCCCTCCACTCATAAACCAACTAGTTTATTTTGCCATATTTACTCTCAAAACTAACTGCCCACTAGCAAAATATCCATTTTTGAAACCCAGGGGTAAGATGTGGGCAGTTATTCCCAGTTGCCACAGGGTATGGTTAGTAATACAACACGGGGAGCTGTGGAGAGTAGAAGCTTACAGGAGATGTTTTTTTTTTTCTGATTAATGCTCCACTTGGTTTTTAATAAGCTAAGAAACCTTTGAAGAATGGTAAATTACGATAATTGATAACTCCTAGAATATTTCCAGCCCACTTTTGTGGAGGTATAGAACAAACACTACTTAAATAACTTGCATCTGGCATGACATTTATTCCATAAAGAAGCAAGATTTTAAGAGAAATGGATACGAGTTGCATTTAATTTGTGAATTCTTTTCCCAAAGAAGTTGCCACCTCAAATATTTTATAAGCACATGCATGCATACATAAACATGTACTATCTATTGATACCAGAGTTGGTAAAAATGTTTTGCTTTTCTGAAAGCCTACGTGAGATTTCCCATAGACATTTTATATTTTTAATTAAATAGTTAATTCCCTCCTTTTTTTTTCTTTGCTGGTTTCTTTTTAAAATAATTTTTGATGACAAAGCAAACAAAAAAATAATGCCCCAGGAACCCTGAAAAAAGAAACAGCTGGTAAAGGGGAAGAAACAAATCCTACTGCCAATCACAAAAAACCCATATTTTTTCATGGGAAAAGGGAATATTTTCATAGAAAAAAAATTACATAGTGAGAACTTTGTTAAAAAATGCTTCAGATTCAGAGAATTCAAAAGTGGAGCTATTTGGAAACACCGTGTAGACTGCATGCCTTCTTTAGATAATGCTAGATTTGCATAGTGACTTATGGCTTTTGGTCAAGGGATCCCAAAGGATCCTCTTAATTTGCGCAGTTATGAGACCATTTTCTCCACTGCTCAAATCCGTCTAGGTTTGGGCTGAAATGAATTCTGCACATCTAACCTCCTATGGCACTGCTATGCAATGTCGAAGGACAGAAAGTTGAGGGTAGTTATAAACGTAGGGAAATTTTTCTAAGATTGATTCATGTTCTGAGATCAGAATGAGACTGTGACATTGGAACTCCTACCTCTCTTCTATAAGAAATACAGAAGGATTTTTTATAGGCCTTGAGAACAGGTAAAAATAAATACTGGGCAGGAAAGGGAGTTGTGAGATCTCCTAAGCAGTTTTTTAGAACTGTTTTTAACAGTCCTTTGTGCCAGCAAACTGGCTTCAGTTTTCTCTTGGCATTCTTGCATGATAGAAGATAACACAATGATACCAATGGGAAACACCATCCCTTAGACCCCATGGAAATGCTGATCTTGCTGACAATACCATCTCTGGGTTTGACCCACAGACTGAGGATCCTGTGGGATGCACGCATTAGCTCAGATTTTCTCTGCTCCACTCTAGTAGTGCCAGTTTCATTCATGTAATTAAAGGTAGGATTTGGTCTCACAGTTTTTTATCTAACTGCTATGATTTCCCCCTGCCTTTCTCATGGCTAGCAAGCGGAGACCAAGGTGAGGAGAGGAGCCAGTGCTCTGAAAACAGACTTCAGCCCTGCCTGATACAATTCTGTGGTAGGAATTGGCGTGCTTGGCTAGGGAACCTGGTGCACTGAGAGACACGTAGATGACATCGCTGTTATTAAGACTTTTTGTTTTACAGACATGGCTACCCATTTCACACCTACCACAAATGTGTCCTGAGGGAAAAAAGCCCCACACCATTACATACTTGTTAAAATCCAGTTTAGATATACTTACCATCCTTAAAATACACCGTGATTCTTTTTTAGTCTGATCTATAGTTTTAGTGCTTGTGGACTCAGTCTACCAATACAGCCCGCAGAAGGTCAGGGACAAAAAGATGGGGACATCATGGGAAATCCTGCTGAATTTTCCTGTCCGTTGTCCTGCCGGAGCAGATAATGGGAGGGCAATCTAGTTCCTGGACCAAGAAGTCTGAGAACTTTGTAAATGCCTTGTGCATCTCGTAAGCATTACACTACCTTAATTAAAAAGTCAAAATGATTTCTGCCTTCTGCCCCACACACTGCGGCTATAGCTGTGGTGCTGCCCCACGCAGGTATCTCTCCGAGGGCTGGAGCAGGCTGGGCAGGAAAGGCACTGCGGATGTTTACCAGCCTGCTGTGGAGTTGCTGCAGGGTTCTGGGGGCCTGTCGTGGAACTGGGCTGGCCTTACTGACTAGGGGGGCTTTTTTCTGCAGTGCACAGAAAGGCTAATCTATGGTGATGGGAAGGGCATCACGTACTTCTTGTGATATGGAGTGGTCTCTGGCAGTAAGTATTTTTTAAGGATGTTTCAGTCTAAATAATTTGACCTTGTAATCATGAAAGCCTAACAAGCTTGAGGCAAAAAGCCAGATGTTTCACTTGTTGCAGAACTTGTTTTTTAGCTTGTTTTACATGGAATAGAAGTCTTTTTTTTCCTTCTTCTTCTTCTTTTTCACAGGCTTGGTCTCTACCTGCTGGCCCACAAAGCTGTGTAAGCAACAGCTATCAATGATGCATTGATTCTTGTCAGTTTGCAAAGAACAAAACAGAGAATTTCGACTCTGCTGCAAGTGAGAGGTCATAGAAAGAGGAAAAGACCACAGCAGAACTGAGCTGTGCTACAGAGATTTTCCCTCCAGTCATACTCCAGCTCCCACCCCACTCATGTTGGTAATGAATGAAAGTTATGATGAGTCAATGCTGCTTCATCACCTGTGGAATTATTTATACACTGGAGCACCACAGACAAGTGCTGCACCGTCTCAGCTGGTGATCTCTGTTCAGCTCCTCGTGGGTAGGTGTCCCAGTCACATAAACCACCATGACAATTGACATTAATTGGCACCCTTGTTGCAGTCTCAAAGGGGAGGCTAAAGATTTAATGGGCATTGAGAGTGAATTATTCCCATATGCCTTCAGGTGGTCCCTCCAGAGCTGTGCTGAGACATACAGGCAGGCCAGTGCTAGACAGCTGAACTGCCACCACTTGTGATGGATTTGCTTTACTGGTATTTTTAAAGAGGGCAAAGACAAAAGGGAGAAATGAGAAATAGAATAACAGGGGAAGTAAAAGAACAGCATGTTGTTTCTCAAGGACACCTTGGAATTGAAGCAAATATTTTTTCCTGGATGAATGTGAGATTAAATTGGTGAATTCTTCACATACGTAAATTGGTGAATGTCTCACCTCCATGGAGGTAACCAGTTCATGTAAATGTACAGCTTAATACTAAGTACTGCCATTTTTTGAGAGATGAATGATTTCACCAGCTACTTATCAATGTAATACAGATTTTATTGTCACCTTAAATGGGCAAGTGTTAAATATCTTTGTTGTTTTTAGCTGGAACCTGTTTAAAATCAAAGTAACAAAACATTCCACGGAGGAACAGTTTAGTTCTGAAACTCCCTGGCTCCTTTTTCTTTGCATTTATTATGATTTATCCAAAGTGTGAATAACATGCATTTTTTGTGGGCTGCAGGATTTTAGAAATAATAAAAGAATGCTTTGGAAATGTGTCATCTCTTCACAGTTATAACTCCACAGCTCAGGAGGCAAGATTTCCCAGTGTTAACTACTCTCGCATTAGCTATCTATCTTTATGTCCAAAACAATTTATTTTCAGATTGACTATAAAAGCAAGGCATCACATAATTGTCTGGCTATAAAATATGTAAAGTATTGCACTACTGGGGCTTATTAGCGAAAGCATAGATGCTTTTTAGTAAGCCATAAGGTGATACTTGTTAATGAATGTTGCAAATTATTCTACTAACTACCTAAAGATTAATAATAGATATGTCTGCTGCAACAAACAAGTCTCAAATCTCTGGAGAAAACTAGAGTAACTGGATAATAATTAGAATAAGAGCACAACCGATATTCTTATATTTTCAGTTTTGATCCTATCAACTACATGGTGGCTAAGGTTTGTGTTATTTGTTGTAAACAGACTCCTCTTGGAGTAAGCTTCTAGGCTGAGCATAGGGCACACAGCTTGGGTTATGGATAGGAAGTGAAAGTGACTTTAACTTCCACTCACGGGTTTAGCGCTGCCTAAGTTCAGGGAAGTTAAACATTTTACAAGACTTGAAACCTTACAGGAGTTCAGCCATCTCTGTGGATGACTGTCTATCCATTTTAAAGGAATCTGAAAACAAGCACTGTATTTAGGTGCTTATCTTCCGGATAGCTGACAAGGACTCTCATAGCTTTTGTTTTAGTTAAGTCTCTAGCTTATTGCAGTATGTTGAACTCAGCAAAGGAAGTATAGAGGATGAACAGTGTTTTGAACTGTAATATGTTAACTGTTGTAGTTATGAGAATAATTAAAAACTGAATAAATATGTCAGTGGTAAATAGGACTGGACATCTCCAAAGCCCTTAAATCATAACTCTAAAAATGTGTTTTTCTGAGAGACACATCACACTGTTGGTTAACCTTTGCTGTTGACCAGGCTTCAGAGGATGGTGCATAGTGCATCATTCCCACTCACATACTTAACAGGATTCACTAGGGCAGAGATACCCCAGTGTCCATTTTGACTGGGTCTGTGCATCAGTAGAAGAATAAACATGTCTAGAAGAGCTCATGTGAGTCACTGAGACCAGTGCTGGCTGTTGTAGACAACCATGCAGTACATGGTCATATGGGCCCAATCCAGGCAGATCCACAGAGCATCCACTGCATGAATCCTTGCCCAGCACAGCCTGCTTCCCAGCACTCTTCAGTGGATCCCAGAAGCTGTAGCTTTAGCTGGTTTTGTTTTTTTTTTTTTTTTTTTTTTTTTCCCCAAAAAAACCACAGGGNTTATTCTGTGTCCCAGAAATACAGCAGGTGAAATCAAGGGATCCACAAATACCTGAGGTCCCTACAACTGCACTCAGCTGGAAGTGAGTTCCTGTTCTGATATCAGGTGAAGTGCCCAGATGATCCTAAAAACCAAAACACCCCAGAGAGAGAAAGGCCAGGACACCTCAGTGGTCCCTGGCAGTCTTTTGAATCTAACCAAATGTAACCAAACTGGCTTCTCTGAGGAGCAATGGGTATGAAGTCATGCTTGTTGCTTAGAAATGTTTTGTTAAGGTGCATCATCTCTGACCTAGGCTTGCTTTAAAGCTCATTGAATCCATGGGAATGCTCTCAACTGGCTCTTTTGAGCTTTGGATCAGTTTTCTCCCCATACAAACGAAGGCCTGGCAATTGTCGAGCCCTCACAAAGCCTGTCAAATGGCATGTAATTCTGCCAAATTATATGGTTAGAGGAGGAGGTTCTCTACAAAGAAGAACCTCACAGTTTTGTTTTGCCTTCAGATGCAAGAAGGCAAATATTACAAGACTCCTGAGATGCCTTCTGCTGCTCCACCCGCACTTCAGCAATGATTAAAAATACTTTGTCCACAATAATCCAGCACAGCAGAATGATGGCAAATTGTAGATAAAATTATTCAAAGACAATGATTCATAACTTGCCTAGTATGCAGAACAAGCAAAAAGGCAATTTAATTTGAACATGTAAGTAAGTACACACCAGTCCCTGCACAGTATCTCTCCAAATGGATAAGTTCTCTATTAGTTTCTGTTTATATTAAAAAGAAACCCCAGATGGTCCTGTTTAAACAATGTCTAAATAAATACTTTCCCGATCATTTCATAAGTTGCTATAGCGCCTCAAGAAACTCCGTGAGCACGCTCATGGATATAAGTTTGGAAATGAATGGTGTAATTGTTATAACACTGTATTGTGCTGGTCTTTCTGCATTTGGAGCTCCTGCTGGTCCAAAAGATGTGTTGATTCAAAATATGTGTCTTCCACGTTCAGGGCTGATTTTTCAGTGTTTTGTCTGCTTCCTGAAAGGCAGCTGTGGAGTCTGAGGCCCTGATTATTTTTCAGGCAGCATGAGCTACTGGATGTAGCACTGGGTGCCTCACAGAGACCTGCCACTGTCCTGCTGGATCGCCTGAGATGCACCTTACCCTATCCTCCATTGCTGAGTTTCTCCATCTGTCAAATTAGGGCATGAGATGTAGACTCTTGCTGTAAAACCTGAAGTTTGTAGAGGAGAGGATCTCCATAATATTAGATAGCTGCTGTTACACAGACTCTAAATCATCATTACACATCATCTAACTCATCGTTTGCCTTGGATGGCCAGGTAGAAAAGCAGTGTCAAACCCTTTGGATTTGTCCCTGAACTGCTGCAGTGACTCGACATATTAGATATTTCTCAGCACTAGTTAAAAAATAGAACCTACTTTCTTTTTTTAATCCTCATGAAAACTTGATTTCTAAAGGAGATTTCCCTATCCTGACAAGGCTCTAGGGAACTTCACAATATAAAATGACATAATAAAATTCAAAGTAAAAACCAAATATGAACATTTACCAGAAGTTCAAAAACATTTAATTTGTAAGAATTCAGTGGTTAAAACCATAGGGAGCTTACTGTTCCCACACTATTGAAAGTAAAAATAAAAAGGGCACTTCTTTATTTAAAAGTGTGAATACTTGTTATTTTTAAGTAGGATTAAGTATCTAGACTTTCAATTACACAATGGAAAATCCCATTTTTATTGGTAAGATTTTAATTAAGGACCTTGATTTCTATAAATGGGAGCTTCATTTGACACTTGTGGCCAACTTTGAATAAGTGCTAATAGAAACTGAGTAAATTCTGCTGAACTACATAATGCTGAGTGGTGCTCAAAGGGAAGTCTGCCTCCAATTTCAATTCCTTTAGTGAAAATCTGAAATAAGCACATTGAAGTCAAAGTTGCAGTGGCAGAAATCAGAGTAAGAATTGAGCCATGCCTAAGTGTACATTAGTTTGTGCACAGTATTGAGATATTGTATTGGTGGATACATTGGTGGAAATGTACATAAAAATGAAAAAAACTTTGAAGCCCCGTTCCATACAGATGACTTGGAAACGAGTAAAGCCGTGAAAGCCTTTCCTCCAGTCTTTCAGCCATGTATCTTCCTCTCTGGCAAGAAAGCCTATTGGGGAAAACAAATACATTGTCACTTGCACAGGAACCAGCAGAAAAAAAGAAATCATCTTGCATATCTACCTTCAGAGATGGTTTATTGCCTTAGATTTGTAAACTCCGTATTTCTTTTCTTAGCTCTGTGTTTTAAACATAAGGTACATATGTTGATACATTTATTTTGTTAAACTATCCTGATGATGTAACTTGGATATATTGACACATTAACCTAATGAGAGATTCTTACTGCGTTTTCATTAGACTGTAAAAGTAGATATTGTAGAGTGTAAAGTAGATATTTATCGAACATTGACTCTTATGCATCTAGTAAAGGATGATGATGTATACCTCTGGGAGAGATGGCTTTTAATATTTTTATGTTTCATATTATAACTGAAAGGCATAACTAAAGAAGCTTTTAATAAATCCTGAAACTTTGTTAACAATTATAATTTTTAATTACACTAAAGGATAATTCGCAGTATCAAGAGTTTTAACTTTTCAGTCAGCTACTGAGCAGCATAACTATTATATCACAAAAATGAAAACTACAGAGAGTTATATGTGTCTTTTATTAATACAGCATTTTGTTTATTCCCTCTGTTGCTTATTTTTCCTCTGAGTTTGATGGAACATGCACATAGCTGGGGTAAAGTTCCTCTCACCTAGTTTTAGCTGCTTGAAATACAGACATCTTCATCTGAGCTATTTTTCTGGATGGAGTCTGGACTCCTATGTGACTATCACAGTCGACAGTGAAGAATAAGGTGCAATTCATCTGACTCTTTTAGATTTCTTCGATAGGTTAAATTGCCCTTGCAGTGCCCATTTTTCCCCCTATTTATGAAGAAAAGTTAAACAATTCACTTGAATCTAAATGTCCAGTTTTAACTACCTAGTTTAGATGATTTCTTGTCTTATTTGCAAAATAGGTACTCTAGTTCATATTAATTACTACTTTACTTTGAAAAAGTCCCATGGACTTTAATGGGAGGAATTGTTCAACTTAATTTAAAGCCTAATGAATGCCTTTGTAATAATTTATATTTTTCCAGTATTTAGATTACATTCCCATATGCCACTTTCATCCTTTTTCATCCCTCCCCCACCATGCATGTCCTGTGTATTCTGCATTCATCCTCCTACTATGTATTGTAGTGTAGCATCCCCTCCCTCCCAGATGGCTCCTCACCATGTACACAGCTTTAATGAACTGTATCCTAAGGTGGCTTGGAGGCAGGTTTCCCATGAGGTTGTGAAATAAAGTAAGAGATATGAAAAGTTCTTTTAGAAACTGGTACCTCACAAATTTCACTGGGCACAAGTGCTATTTTATCACAACAAAAATTGCAACGGGGATCCTTAGAAATAAGTTATTTACTGTTGCAGCAATTGTAAAGTGTTGGCGATAGTTCCAAATAATACATTGAGGGAAAAGTACAAATAATAATAAAAGCATGCTGCTCATAAGATAAGGGTATTGCTTGTGCTATTTGCTGAGCAAGATACGTTTGATGAAGAAAGCAGGTGACATCATGTTATTTAAAATAAGTAACTTAGTGAAATTTGTCTTTTCTGACTGTTTCTTGGTAGATTTTAAAAAAATCTCATTTCCTTAATAAG
>VZTV01059800.1:0-10022 GCA_013400875.1 Anhinga rufa | reverse complement strand
AGCGGCGGAGGGACCCACAGCGGAGGGAGGGACCCACAGCGGAGGGAGTNACCCACAGCGGAGGGAGTGACCCACAGCGGAGGGAGTGACCCACAGCGGCGGAGGGACCCACAGCGGAGGGAGGGACCCACAGCGGAGGGAGTGACCCACAGCGGCGGAGGGACCCGGGCGACGCCCGCGGTGTGACGGCGGTAGCTGTGCAGCTGCTTCCGAAGTCGCCTCGTGTCCGAACCCAGGGCCATCGTGCCGGATTTAGAAACAAAGCAAGCCCCGCTCCGCCTGCAGCAGCGCCGCTTCCCTCACTGAGAACCAACCGCTCTGTGCTAAGCGCCGCCAACGCCTGGAGATTTTGCTTAGATGCCTGTACTGGAGCTTAAAATAGTAATAAAAAAAAATTCCCACCTGAAGAGTGCTAATATTTCTGAATGTATAGGTCTGGGGAAGTTTTAAAAAAGCCCAAAACAACCAGCGATAAGCAACTTTTTTTTTGCAATCAACACAGGAAAAGCTCATCCAAAAGGGCAAATTTATTTGAATATTGAGAATCCGTACCTCCTCCTCAGCCCAAGCTGTGCAGACACAGCAATGTGATAAGGACGTGGTCATACTAGAGAGATATCTATTCCCTGTAAAATTTGAATGTGTGAGCTTCTGGTAGCATTTGGAACAGGCTGCCCGGGACAACCTCGGTCCACTCATTTATTACAATATTCCCTACCATACACTAAAAATGCTTAAAAATGCAACTGGCTTTTTAAAATTTGTAGACATGGTGCTCAATGATTGATTTTACTTGTTTCCCCGTCACATTGAGTGTGACTGAAAGCTGTGCAAAAGTATCTATCAGACGGCTCTTGTATTGCTAATATTAATGGGAATTTTGTCTCCAGTTCCAATGACAGCCTTTCTACACGCAGAGCAAACCAGTACTGATGGGCAAAGTAGATTCTCCATGAGGGATAACATCATAACTAAACATTGTATTTTAATATTATTTCTAAAAATCCGGAGAAATCTGACACTCGGGCCTAGTTCCTGCCAGGCTGGAGAAGAGACGTATGGGGAGGAGGGTTTATAATGGCATATTTCTTTCCTATATTTATTCCATTTGTGCTGTTTGCTCCCAAAAGTACCTTGACCACATGCCAAATATGGCACAAAATTTTACACTTGTTACATGGTACTTTTTGTCCAGGCTCTACAGGCTGGTTTACAAAGGAGTGTGGGGAAAGCAACGCACAGACATCAGTGGTGCTTGCAAGGTTACACTAAATTGTTAGTAGATGGGGGATACAGCACCAGGGCTTCTGACTGCCCATCGCCACTTATGATGGTTGCTATGGCCAAGCTTTCTCTGGTAAAACTGACTGCACTCAGTTTTAACCAGGTTTAGACAACTGGGAAGCTAGTGCTTTCTAAAGTCATAGATTCAGGAATTTGTGTATTAACTGATTTTTAAAAAAAAAAAAATGTTTGCTTTTACTATTTACATTTTCCTTCCAGTCTCTTTGACAGATCTATAAGAAGAAAGAATAACAACCATTTAGGGGATGAATGAAATTTATGGAACAACCGACTTAAAAAACATATTCTTGCCCTCCCATTTTAATCCTTTTACAGCATTCATTACAAAGTTATATTAAAAATGTATATAATCTAAAGTTGTCTCTGCTGCCTATTTAGATGCATGTTACATTTGAGTGGCTATAATGTTCTACCTTTTCTTGGAAACTTGTGAAAGAATCAACACAGTTTAAAAAATCAAAAATTCAAATTTAATTGTGTTTTACCTAAGCAGTTAAGAGACCTTGTAGGGAAATGTTCATCAGATATGAACATGGAACTCGCTTGTGACTCAGCATGCTCCATGAATAGAACACATACTGATGTTGTATTTCAGCAGATGCAAATCATCTCCCTTTTTCATTATGCTATGTCAAAGCGTCCTGCCAAGATTTTGTTGCAGGACTTTCCTGCTTGCTCTTTTAAAGGAGAAATGAAGAACCCGTGCTTGTGCTAGCTTTAATTCTAGATTAAATTGAATCAATGACTAAATAAAAAGAGTAAGGAGTTAATTCTAGGTAGCTAGAAAAGGTGAGGGATTTTTTAGTCGGGCTGTTCAAAACCAGTTTTGTTTTCCCCTTTTCTTTCCACTATTTTATTTTAATGAGAACTTCACCTTCTGAATAAAGGTCATCTGAAAAGATTCAAGTACTCCACCCTTTTCAGTTAGCATCTTGCTCATAAGAAAATTTGTTTTGAACTTTCCAGCAAATTCCTTCAACAAAACCAGGGAAGATAATGACATTTCTGAATAAAAAACCTTCAGACTTGAGAAAAAAGTAACCATCATGAGGAAACACCCACTTGGAATACTGAAAGAAAGTTTGCAGGCCATATTTAGAGCAGGTTAATCTTTATGCTACAGGAAATAATAGCATCCTTCTGCATACTACTGCATATTTCGAAGTGCACAACTATCTTAAATGCTAAGTAGCGTTTTTTCACCAGTGTAAACATATTCATTGTTTCCTTCTCTGAAAATGGCAATCACGATCAGCCAATGACATGTAGCAGCCTAGGTCTCACTTTAAAACTGCTGGGACACCTGCGTTGCCATAGGACACAGCCACTGCATTATTCCAGTTTGCTGATAGCAATCTAACCAGCCTAACACAGCTCTACTGCCCTCCATTCACCTGCTTCTCGGCTGCAGCAGAAGGAACTGCAGGTTGGACATAACCCAGCTTTGCTAAGACCGTCTCTTCACTCTGACTTCACTGTTCTGATATTTGACAAGTACGTTATATATCCTTTTTCCCATTAAGTAAAAGATCACCTGCAAGCTTGGACTCATTTGTGAATGGGAAGGCCCGAGTACTTGTTAAAGCCTTTGGAAAAATTTTCTTCTATTAAGAAGACACAGGAGTACCAATATGTACTTTGATAGTTTGTTTTCATTAGTATAATTACAATACATTCTGGACAGTTACAAAATCCAGGGAATCACGTTTTCTCCATAAATTTCTATTGCAAACTTAAAACATTTGGGTGTCTTTCCATTAATTCTGCACACTTTTCCTATAATCTTAGTAAGGACATCCAGTACAGCAACCCTTTTTTTTTTGTTTTTGTTTCAGCAGCTTTTAGTTCTGCTTTGTGCCTCAGGCTTTGAAGCCCACCTTGAATGCTGGTTTAGCTGCTCAGTTAAAAGCTTGCAGCTAGTCTCTCTCATGTTACACAAATTCAATAGAGGACATTTCCAGTGGGAGAGTTTAGAAAAGGTATATATGCACAATGATTTCTGGGTCACTTAGAGCAATAGCACATAGTGTACTTCTAAAGTCAAGTCCTGCTCTAGATCAGAAGGAGTTCCAATAAAGCTAGTCAAGTTCTTAAACTTTAATTTAGGAGGAGAATTTGGCTCCACATAAACCGATAGCATTGTTCAAAGACAGCAGTTTTCTCAAACAAAAAATACCGCCCTTATTACGAGCCACTCGGCATTCTCAAATACAAGAAACATTCTCCTGCATAGCACTGTTAAAATGTAAAAACATCAGTTACTGAACCTGAAAACGTTTTCAACCCACTTTCTATAAACTTTAAGTACATTGTACTTAGCTGCTTTGAAACGCCTCTGCATCAGCAGGCGTGGCTACATATAGTTTCCACATACAGACCTCTGAGTTACATGATCTTATATGTGGGAGCCCAACAGTATATTTGCTCATTTCTAGAAAGTCAGTCCAGCAACATTCTGGTTCAGAGAAATGCATACCCTACGTCTTCCGCCGCGGGACAAGTGATGTGGCGCTGACCACAGGAGCATACTGCAGACTAGCCAAGCATTTGAAGAGTTGGCAGAAGTGTTGAAAGGCACATAGCTTGTCCTTAGCAATATTTCCCTGTTCCACTTGTGGTGCCCTTTGAGGAATTAGTGTTGGGACATAGCTTGAAATAAAAAACTAGTAAGAAAATTGAAGCCTCCCAGGAAAAAAAAATTAGGTTGCTTTTTGTTGTTGTTGTTTTTTTTTTTTTTTTTTTGTTTAGCTTTAAGGTTTTACTATTTCATGTTTTCCTCTACCTTTCCAGTGAAAATTAAGGAAGCTATGGATGCATGTTAACCATACATATGGACTTACTACTACTGGAATACCAGATGGTAGAGCTGCTCTAAACTGTTGCAAGTACTAAAAGCAATGCTTATAATGGTCTGTACAGCCTTTGCAAATATTTACTTTGAAAAGAGACTAGCGTAGTTCTCAGTTTTCTCAGCATTGCTTAGAAATGCTAAAAAGCTACAACAGCTAACTGCTACTTTACACCAGATCAATATACCCCAACAGATATTTAGGAATATATATCATTATATTTAAAAATACCAAGTTCCTCTAAGCTGGTAAACCTAGAAGATTTTACATAGAGTTAGAGATAAAATATTAAAAATTCTTGTTTCAACTCCACACACTTGACATCTGAATAGGAGTGATGTAATCATACTATTTATTCCATCAGTGAGACAAAATGTTGTATGGAACTAAATTTCTGAGATTTTAAATAGAAAGTCATTTAACTCATATATACACAAAGTGTTCTTTCCACAGATATTTACATGGCAAATATGTTAGAGGAGAATCACTATGACTAAGTCTCTACAAGTATAGCATCCTTTCTGAGCTGTTCTCTCTGCTGAAAGAATTCACAGAAGCTCTGAAGTAAAATCTAGACAATTAAAGTTACCTATATTTCACAGTAGGTAAGGAAGCCATTAAATGATATTTCAGCATAAGGTTTCTGGAAACAGCTACACAGTAGAGTTCTACATCCACCCCTCTTTTCCAGCATTCATGGTGAAACTTAATCTCTTCTTAATTTACAAGAGAGATAATGGCATACGTAAAGATGTACGTGTATAATTGTAGTTCATCCTCCTCGGTAGAGGCTGGTCAGCCGTTCTAGTTCTTTGCAGTTGTCCATGGACATGGAGTCTGCTTTCTTTCGGAGACGGTCATCTCGATATACTTTTGCTGCATAAAGTAAGTCTGTTTCTTTAATGAAAAAAAGAGAAAAGATTTTTCAGGTTAAAAACTGAATACTTTGCATGTGATACATTCCTTGTCAGAACTGTCCAAAACACCTCAGGTTTAATCCTCGCCCTTTTTTCCTTCTGTCTGTTCTAACTGCCCAGAGACACCACCTAAACAGCACTGCTACAGCTTCCCTTTGCTTCATCTTTTTGAGCAGGGAAAGTGGTAGCAGCCTTCCAGCACTCTCACCTTTTATACAGCAGTACCTGATGAAAAAAACCAACCAACCAACCAACCAACCAACCAACCAAAAAAAACCCCTACTACTTCTGTCAGACCTCATTAAACAATACAAATAAATATAGGCCCCCCTCAGTGATCTTGCGTATTATTGACAGCTCTAACGTCTTGTCCGTGCCCAAAAATCCATTCTGAATGTTAAGCCCATTACTTCAACTGATGCTGCTTCAGACTGCCAGCGTTCAGATGTATTAATAAAAGAGCTCTCTGTATTATTCTGGTGTTCAATAGCTTGACATTGCCGAGCATTTTAATTCTATAAAATCTTCTTCAGCCCTTCAACTCAAAATGGATTAGCAAGGCACTCTTAAATGTCAGTCAACGCTGGAAAGATTTTTAACTGTCAAGGAGATCCAACATGCAACAGGTACTTTTAATCCTTAAAACCACAAAATCAGTTGTTTCTATAAATAGAGAAAATCTGTTAGGGGCCGCTTTCTCAATATCAGTTTGGGTAGTTCTCACAACCTGATAAATTCTAAATAGAAAACAACATGACAGTCACCACCTTCAGGTTATTTTTCTTCTTTATACTAGGGTCAGATGTTTCCCAAGTCACCACATTTTTCCCAGTAAATATGTACATACGGAACCGTGGGCCTCTTTGCATTGTCCAGGACTCTGGTCATGCTTAAAAAAGTAAGCATGTCAAGAATAAATGCTGAGAAATGGAAAAGGTATTCTTTCTCCTCTTTCCCTCCCCAAGCAGAAATTGCATATCAACCAAGCCTTTTCAAAGATATTTAGACCTCAATTATATTACAGGAGACACAAATATAACATGCCAGAAAATCTAAGTGTAATGACTAGGCCAATAAAAGCAAACTATCCTTCCAGATCTACACTCCACTGAAAATGTACAAATAATATGTCCTCTTTTTGTTGTGCTGGATTATATCTTGTCTTTAATTTTTTGTTAGCAATGACAATATTTTTTGTAAACTATTTTATTATAAGATTACCAATCATTCATCTAGCAACCACTTGTAGATTAAAAAATAGGTATTAATTTAATGAAAAGTGAACATATTCAAACATTTCAAGATGATCAAAGAACAATCTAGCTGGAAAAATGCAAGAGTTTTTTATATTTGCTTATAAATTATACCCAAAAATTCTCTGATGCTTTTGTCTATTTGAAAAATCTGGGAAAAATTATTCTGATCAAATCTAGTACTCTGGGCAATAATCTGAAAGTTTTCCCCCAAAGTACTGGTGTTTCTCTTGCATACATGAGACCCGTCAGCACAGTTTTCTGCCCACGGTGCTTTCCTGTGGGCAATTTGTAAAACCGTAGAGATTTACTTATGCGTAAGCCATGTGCACTCACGAGTAAGGAGCACAAAGCCTCCAGGAAGCATTGGGCCTGCTATGCGTGGGCAATGCAGTTTGTATTTGTATATGTACAGGCCAACTGTAATGAAGGCGTGCAGTTCTGTTCAGGCATTTGACTAGCTGTGATGCCGGGCTGTCTTTTACAACTGGGAGAAGCTAAGGGGCCATCTCAACTGAAAGGCTTGGTATCACCGGTCTGCAGAGAGCAAAGTTGTTCAGGAACACATGATTTCACTCAGAGGAGAGCATTCTGTTTGCTTCTGCTCAGTTTACTCACAGTTCATGAACGAATTATTTAACCAGTAAGCTATTACTGAAGTTTACCAGCTGAAAAGTTGAAACCATCCGGTTTCAACACTGTTGTCACTTTAGCAGCACTGTTGTCACTGTTCTCAGCATGAAGAGCTCACAAAATGGTCACAGATAATAGAATAACAGGTTAAAACTGATGATGGAGATGGCTGATGCTGTTCAGTATTCTTATGCTCTAATACTGAATTCTAGGCTTCCAAAAGAAAATAGGTCCTTGTATAATATTAAATTAGATTGGAAAAATAGATGGTAAACTAAAAAAAACCAAAACAAACCCTGTTTTTGAGGTCTGATATAGCCAAGGTACCAAGTCCAGGGAGAAAAATTATTCATCACTGGCAAATGATTAAACACTGATTTACAGCTTATGATGTTTTACAGGACATGCTGTGTGTCCTTGGTTGCCTGGAAAACCAGTGTTTGTATGTGCTGTGGTCCAAGGTAGATTATTTTTTTCCTTCTCCGGAAACACCTATGCAAGCTTTTGTTTTATTTACTTATTCATATAAAAGCACCTAGGGCAATGAGGTATTGCCATGCTAAAATAATGTGGAAGAGTTGAGAATTCTTAGCTTTCATCCTTAACTTAGAGCAATTTCTTTCTCATTATCAATTCACTGTAGCCTTTAATTTTCTGAGAAATGGTCACAGATAACAGAGGAGCACATTAAAATTGCTGATGATTTGCAGACAGTTATTAGGTCACTGAGTAAAACACAGAAATTAAGTGACACTGGGGGCACTTTTAGAAGTGAGAAACAGTAGGGAACCTTACACTTGCTTTCTCATTGGGATATTTTAATAATACAAGCACTTCATTCTTGCCTGAGGCAATCTTTTTTTTATAGTAATGAATGCTTTCATGAAATTACACATATAACCAAACTTACTTTGTTGCCTCTCCTTCCAACAGTTATTACGAATGTTGGACACATAATCTTCTTCCACATTCTTTTCCACTTTCTGTAATGACACTCCTTTGTATTCATTTCTGAAGTCCTTGTTGACATAATAAACGACACCCAAGTTTTCTGTCTGCATTTTTATGGTCTGCCCTGTACTTCTGCAAAAAAAGAGGGAGGGGGGAGAAAGAGTCTAGATATTTATTTGATTTTTTTACAACACAAATACACCTTTAAAAAATATTGTGATTACAGAAGAACAGCACATACTGAATTTGCCATTTCAAGACAAGTAATGAATGGCTGTATACTCTGCCAGAGAAAAAAACTACTACATTTGCCTGAACATTAAACTTCTGCTGCTTAAACCTGTGACCTTGAAAAAAAAGCCACTTTAGTAAGACCCTTGTTTCATACCTCTTTAGTCAAATATAAGCTTAGGCAATAGAAAATTACATTCAAACTCAACAGAAAGAAAAACAGGTCACTATTCTGTAGCAACCCAGTGCAGGCATCTCCATTTTAAAGTCTTTTCTGCCAGCCCTGACAAATCCATTTTCCTGCTGGCATTCTGTGGATTAAAAATCAAAGATTGTGCGCAAACATTTTGGCAGAGAAGTGTTTGTAAGCATCACAACAGCTTAATTGCAGAAGGGAGAAACATCACACTCTGGAAATAAAGACCTCTGAAAAATAGGAGAGGAGAAGAGAAACCTTTCTGTTGTGGAGCTGAGAGCTCTGCAAGGAACTTAAGGGCCATTAAAACAGTTGTGCTGAGTGGGCTAAGTCTACTAGCCAGTTGCATGCTTGATTAAAGTTATTTATTTCTCTCAAGGAAAAAAGGTTTATATATCCCGCTGTAAAAAACAGGTTAAGTTTCACTAATAGAATTCTTTGCAACAAAATGAAGATAAACTATTTTACCATCACCTAGAATGAAGCAAAGACTAGACAATTGCCCCAGCCCATATCTAGTTCAAAACTTAAATAAAGATGAGAAAGTTGCTTTCATGTACTTCACTTGCTACAAGCACAGACGACCCCCTAAAAGAATAATGAGCCTTAGCAGGTTTCAGGATTCAATTAAATATGCTGGAGATGCAAACACCTTTGCAACATGCTACATTGCATGGACCTACTGCCTTGTATTAGAAGACCTCCTAAACTCCAGGTATTGCTGACTTCTTTTCTCCATTACATTCTCACAGCATGTACTTCATTATCACTAACTTAAAGAAGTTAGTTAGAGTTAGTTAGTTAGTTAGAATTAGTTAGAATCACTATCTTTCAAATTTTGTTCTGCTTTGTCTATAACTTCCCTCCCTTTCCTCACTGTGGGAAATCAAGGACCAACTCATTGAAGACTCTAAAAATGCCTCTAAGTGGGAGAGGGTGATTACAACATCCTCCCTTCTGTTTTAAGCTAATGTAATCAAGTATTACTTACGATCTTGGGTATAAGGCGTAAGGAGGGTTAGATACCATCAACTGGCTCAACAAAGAGACAAGGATCAATACAATAATAGGCATCAGCTGAATGAACATAGAGAAACCTCCCTGAGGAACAAAACAGATTCAGGTATTTCATAAAACAGCATCAAGTAAACAGGTAAATTTGACAAGATTTAATGCCAAGTGTGACTTTCTGCTTTAAGCACCAATAGCTGCTAGGAAAACTATAACTACAAACCTGCAAACACTGTGGTATTATCTTAACTTTCCAAGGCATGCACAATATTCATAGAGCACTCAAGCTGTAAGAGTTAATGAGTTAGCATGTAGCCACAAGCAATTACCAAATGAATAGCTGGATCCAGTTACATTGTATGCCATGATTTGGTCTCCTCTATACAGTGATATGTAATTATCAATGATCTGGATGAGGGGATTGAGTGCCCCCTCAGCAAGTTTGCAAACACCAAGTTGTGTGGAGTGTTGATCTGCTTTGGGGTAGGAAGGCTCTACAGAGGGATCTCTACAGGCTGGATTGATGGGCTGAGGCCAGCTGTATGGGATTCAATAAGGCCAAGTGCTGGGTCCTGCACTTGGGTAACAAGAACCCCAAGCAAGCCTACAGGCTTGGGGACAAATGGCTGAAAAGAGAAGGGCTACAAAACTGCTGAAGTGTCTAGAGCACAAATCT
>VZTV01059799.1:0-30278 GCA_013400875.1 Anhinga rufa | reverse complement strand
AGGAGAGGAGAGGAGAGGAGGAGGATGGAGTATAACTCTGACCTCACCATGGGTTTAAGCTCACAGCCTCAGGGACCCCAAAGGTTTAAAGGGGAAAAAATAATATTCTTCAGGACTGAATGATTCAAGAAATTGATGAATGATTATAGAAGCATTGTTTTGTTTTGGTTTGGTTTATCTACAAGAGTAATGTTGTTAGTAGAAGTCAATATATTTTGGCAAATCACTTTTTATTTACACAGGATGGCAATGAAATCTTATTGCCCATATTGAAGTAGAAACAAACATACCTGGCATTTTCCTGGCTCAGAAATCCCACTCTGGTAAATTCTGTGACCAAAACAACTCTCATCTCTTTGCACAGCCAACCTACCACTGCTCCACTGACTTACTGCTGCCAGTGCCCTCACAGGGCAAATCTAGTGGATCAGCCCTTGCTTGTGGAATCAGAAAACCCCATGACCTGCATTAACCAGCAATGACCAGACCTTGAGATTAAGGTAATTTTCTTGATTGAGGAGCTAACACAGTGTCCACTTACCCGACAACAGAAAGAACCTTAATTTTAATTTCAGCTGGGATGTCTGGGAAGAAAACATGCTTAGGAGAGTTGCAGAGAACTATTATTATTATTATTATTATTAAGTAATTTTTGCTAGCTCTATTTTTTTTTCCTAAAGAATATATTTATATTTTGTGGTCATATATTGATTTTGACCATGTTTTCCTGTTATGCTTTAGGTGGACTGTCTGGTTATATCCTTAAGGGAGAGATATTTCTCCCCCCTTGAGGGGGAGAAATACAGAAAAAGCCAAAAGCCCTGACCTTTTCAATCTTCCAAAGGACCTTTTCAATCTGTTTTGACATAATCCCCTGCTATGAAAACCACCAGAAGCTATGGGATTTCTTGTAATGGGAAAATTAAAGCAGATTTCTGAACTTCAGAAACTCTCATGACACTAAAGTGAATTGCCACCCTCCAGCCATCCCTCATGCCTTGCACAGCCAGGTACTTCAACCTAACCTACAGCTGACCTTGAGTCATTGCTCACCTGCTGGCCACTGCTTGCCCCTCTCATCCTCATGAAATGAGTACTTTAGCTTTTGTTTAGCAAGTCTGTCCCAAAGATGACAATAAGCAGTCCCAAAAGAGGGCTGAAGAGAGGAGATAAGGGCTTCCTCTGCCTGGTAAGTAGTGTGTGTGGGAAAGAGCCTGGCTTGGGGCTCTTGGAGGCAGGTCATACATAGATGTTCAGTAGCTGGGGACACTTCTGGGTCCAGTTTTCTAGATGTAGGCATGGTAAAAAATCCACCCTTTCACCTTGGAGTGGGTGTGAGGGCACCTGGAGTCCCACATGAGGACCTCCTACTTGCTAGGGAAAATAGCCCTGAATGATTTCTCAGGAGCAGCAGTGATCCAGAAAGGGCGAAAGTATGTGCACAGAAGGTTTTCTAAGTAAAAAAATTAATTACTCCCTCAGCGTTTGTGTATTTATATGGATTGCACACAGATGTGCTGATGTTTGGGGTTGGATACTCTCAGTCTAGGGATACCAGGATCTCTGTCCACCAGTGCACAGGGGCTGCTCTCTATTCCCTGAATTGTCCTGACACAGCCAAAAAGGGCCCTAAGAAGCTGGCATTGAACTTCCTGGAATTAAAACCAGAATTTGCACAAGGCCCTCTTGTAGCTGTGCAAATTGTTTTGGATTAATCTCAGTCATGTCAGTGATCCTGGCAGGGTGATAACTGGCCTTTTTCCAATTTCTCCTGTACTGTTTGATGTAGGACTGATCAGCTTTCAGTCAAAGCTGATATTTTTATAAATAAATCTGGAAGCAAATTGAGTTTACATTCAGTCTCTCTGTCTATAATGCAGTTTTCATTGATGCAATAAGTTTGCAGAATGAATTTCTTCTGAAATCTTTATTGTATTTGTTAACTAGAGCAAGGCTATTCCACTGGAGCATTTCTACCGTCGTATTTTAAATACAGAGGTGTTTTAATCTCTCAGTTGCTTTCATTAGACTTAGTGGCTTAAAAACAAACGTGACTCCATGTGGACAGTTGCAAGCATGAAGAATGCATCATTTGTTCAAAAAAACTCTTATCCTTCCTGAATCCACCCTTGTTTTGCCTGTAGCTCTGGGAAAACCACTTCTGCTTTTTTACAGATGTCTGCAGCCTCCTGCATTACTCTGTCACTTCCAGAAAATAGGATTTCTCACCTACAGATGGTGAAGAGAGAGGAGGATAGCCGTGAACATTAGGTTGAAATTACTTGTCAAGTTTGATCAATTCATAGAAAGACAAAAATCCTTTTTGAAAAGGCACAGTTGATTTTTGAAGATTAGTAGCGGTGTCCTTGCAGCTCCATTGTTTCGGTAAATTATACAAGGGTGCAGTTTATTACCTAAATGAAAGATACATTTGCATGTAGATGGTACATAAATTATTTCATTCTGTGCTGGACGGTGCAATAAACACCCCCTCTCCTATACACACGCGCACAGAAATGCACGCACACATTCACCTACCCGGGACTTATGACACAGGGGGTGGTTCTTTTCTTTGTGTTTTCTTTTTTTTTTTTATTGCCTTGTAAGTATTATTATTTGACAAAGCACTAGGGAAGGAGTACATGAATCTATTAAAGATAACAAAGCTCCATTATGACCTGAAACTCAAGAAAGCAGACAATAAATCTTTCATAATGTGGAATAGCTGGTCCCTAGCTCTCCAAGCAAAGAAGAAGGAGTCAATCTTGAAATGAACACTAATCTAAATCCTGCTGTTCTTGTGGTGACTTCTTGTTGCAGCAATTTCTTCTTACAATTTAGTCATGTCATGATGCATTAATTACCATCTGTGTGGTTCTGTTTAATGGGAGCATTAAGAGACAATACCTGTTTTGTTCCCTCCCGGAGTAGTATTTATAGGACACAAGTGAGCGAGTGCCAGAAAACAGCTCCTGATCTGCCGCATGCTTTATGGTCCACCGATGTAGGCTGTTAACGGGCAGGCAGTTGGCTGTCTCTGACAGGAAAAAAAGAAATGTTTCATAAACACTTCTAGCTCTCCTCTCTGATTTTTAGCCTGGTTTCCTTCAGAGATGTGGTTTACGTGGCCCTGCGCCATGCAATATTCTCATCATGCCTGAACATTGTACTGGGCAGTTTTGCCTGGGTACACCAGAGCTGGGGGTGGCTCTGCCTCAGCACCAGCAGCTCTGTCCAAGGCTGGATTTCATTTCTGCTGTGCCCGTGCTGCTCAGAGATGTGATCAAGCCCTTCCCTCTGCCCCATCTCTCTGCCAGGGTGGTGAGATATCTCATGCCCAGGGAAGGTGTCAGCTGTATGGGCAGCCGGGGAATCAAATGTCCCACAAAAGCAAGTGTCTCATGCTAACCTGGAGCTGCCAGGTGGGTTTCAGGAGAAGTGACCAAGCTGAGGACAAGGAGCTCCCAGTGGTGCCTGCAACAGAGGACAGGCTATATTATGCATGCACTCCCGGGGGACAGCACAGAGCCTGGGAGAGGGCTGTGAGGCTGCAGAAGTGTCCCAGGCTTGCGGAAAGGTCCACCTGGAGTTCACAGTCTATCCCTTTCACAAGCCACGTGTCTAGGTTTTGTGCTAGAATAAAAGAAGTGTGGATGCTTCAGCCCCTAGCACCTACAAATTAGGGAAGATCAAAGAATTTCTGTGTAAGAAATATCCTGATCTTATGATCTTACATCTTGGGCTGTGTGGAAATCCACCCAAAGTGTAATGAAAGCCCTCTCTGACCCACTTTGTTTGCTGATCATGTGTGAGCAGCCTCAGGAAAAACAAACCAGCTCTTGCTTCTAGTTGTTTTCCCCTTTGTCCATTAACATTTCATTTTCCTAAGATTAAGGAGAAAAAAATGAAGACCCAAACAGCCTCGTGTTTCTGAACACTTTGCAGCAGCAGAAAGAAACAAAATGAAACAACCCCTTAAATTATTGCACTTTCAAAAAGAATCATCATCTCATCATACAGACGGTGTGCGCCAGGCCCTCATTAGCATCCGGGCTATTTTTAGCCCCTGTTCTTGTTGTGCATGAAATTTGGCTGTATTAAAAGAAGTATCACACTGCCTTCCCCAGACATCATTTTGGTCCACAAAAAGCAGTCTGACCCTTCCTGCCTTGGGTTTGAAGGCACAAATGCCTTCTTTTGCAAACTAGCCACTGCTCTGCAACCACCGGGGTATTCATTCATGGGGAAGTAGAGGAAAATCACCTGCCAGATCTCCCTCTTCTGTCATCAGCTCTTTTTTTTTTTTGTCTGCCATGAAGAAATTTGTTACTCCTGAAAGAGGTGGAGTCCTCCTCTTTAGACCTTGTTGAAACACAGTCTAGGATCGTGTTGGCAGGCCAGAGAAAGTGAGGAAAGCAGAAATTAAATTCTCTATTTGCTGCTGAACTGGAGACTGATGCTAACCCACAGCCCTGGATGCTCCTTTGGTAACCTTTTATTATTGCCAGATGGTAAATGAATGAACTCTCCGGGGAGTTTTTAGCATACAGCAGAAGTGCAAGCACAAGGCACCCTTCACTTCTAGCCTGTGGTATTTGGGGTAGGTTTCACTCTAGTTTTCCTGGAGATTTGAGCCCCCAACAAAGAGCAGAGATTGATGTGATCAATGTAACGATTTTATTCCTTTCCTCCCAAAGTAGGTGTCTAAATAGCTGAAATGAGTTACATCCTCAAAATGCCCTACCTCCACCCTCTACAAGGGAAACTACGGGTGACCTGTGGAGACCCAGGCACTTATTTTCCAGATGTCTAAAATCAGAGGGGACAACATCCATGCTTCATGTCCAAGGGGAGAAGCTGGTTCTTGTAGTCCCTTCAAGTCCACTTTCATTTGCACATATGGCAGGGAATTTCAACTGTCTCCACTCTGGATCAGATGTGGTTTTCTTTCACTGTTTTGCTGAATTATTTAACACGAGCTCAATGTCCCTCACAGCTAACTTCCAGAGGAATGAAATTCCTCTCATAATTTGTATGAGAGACAACAGGTCAGCTGAAGTTACCCTGCTCTGAGAATAGGGTGGAGGTTGCTCCAATAAAACATGAATATTCATCTGGCACATCTGGTCAGTTTTCATCACTCAGCTCTTTTCCAGGCAATTTCTATCAAGCTTCATGAGTGCCTTAAACAGGTTTTGGCAATAAGAAAGCAAAGAAAAAGATTGATGTTAAAAGGAATTGACAAGCAATAGGGTTAGAGATCCTGCCCAATTCTGATCTTGCAAATAACCAACCTGAAATTAAAGAATTAATCTGTGAAGGTCCTTGACAACTTATGGTGTAGTGCTAAAGACTATTCTCTGTCCAGAAGAAAAAACAACTGAACAAAAACCAACCCCCAAAGCCTGCAGGCATTGAGGAGCAGCCTCGTGTTGTTTCCATTTAGTCAAATAACAGAAAGAATAGAAAAAAACAAAAACCCCTTTCTTTGTTTCCCCACATGACCAGCTTTGGGCTAGACACAGGACCAGAACTCTGATTCCAACGTGGGTTTTCAAGCTCCTGCCACCAAACACAGGTGGTGCTGAATCCAGCTCACAAGGGCAACTGGGGACAGCCTAAGCTGGGAGTATTGGGACTGTGGGAACGATAAACTCCTAATAAACCCTGAATTGTACAGGACTTGCTGCACCAGCTAGATCCCTATAAGTCAATGGGGCCTGATGGAATTCATCCAAGGGTACTTAAAGAGCTGGCTGATGTCATAGCGAGACCTCTCTCAATGATTTTCAATGCTCTTGGGAATCTGGAGAGGTCCCAGCTGACTGGAAGCTGGCAAAGGTTGTCCCAGTCTTCAGGAAGGGCAACAGGGTTGACCCTGGTAACTACAAGCCCGTCAGTCTCACCTCTGTGCCTGGTAAAATTATGGAGAAGATTATTCTGGGAGTTATTGAAAAACACCTGAAAGACAACGCAGTCATTGGTCCCAGCCAGCAGGGGTTCACAAGGGGAAAGTCCTGCCTAACAAACTTACTTTCTATGACAAGGTCACCCACCTCATTGACCAAGGAAAGCCAGTTGATGTGATCTTGGATTTCAGTAAAGCTTTCGATACTGTCTCTCACAGTATCCTCCTGGACAAAATGTCCAGCGTACAGCTGGATAAACACGTAATGCAGTGGGTGAGCAATTGGCTGATGGGTCGGGCTCAAAGGGCCATAGTAAATGGGGTTACATCGGGCTGGTGGTCAGTCACTAGTGGGGATCTGCAGGGATCTATCTTGGGGCCTGTACTCTTTAATCTCTTTGTTAATGACTTGGATGCAAGACTTGAAGGAATACTAAGTTTGCTGATGACACAAACCCAGGAGGAGCTGTTGACAGTCTCGAGGGCAGAGAGGCCCTGCAGAGGGACCTGGACAGACTGGAGAGCTGGGCAATAACCAACCGCATGAAGTTTAACAAGGGCAAGTGCTGGATTTTGCACGTGGGGCATGGCAACCCTGGATGTACATACGGACTGGGGAACGAGAGGCTGTAGAGCAGCTCCACAGAGAGGGACCTGGGGGTTCTGGTCAATGGCAAGTTGAACATGAGCCAGCAGTGCGCCCTGGCAGCCAAGAGGGCAACTGTGTCCTGGGGTGCATCAAGGACTGCATTGCTAGCCGGTCAAAGGAGGTGATTATCCCGCTCTGCTCTGCGCTGGTGTGGCCTCACCTCAAGTGCTGGGTGCAGTTTTGGGCGCTACAGTACATTAAGGATAAAAAGCTACTAGAGAGGGTCCAGAGGAGGGCCATGAAGTTGGTGAAGGGTTTAGAGGAGAAACCGTACAAGGAGCAGCTAAAGTCACTTGGTTTGTTCAGCCTGGAGAAGAGGAGGCTGAGGGCAGACCTCATTGCGGTCTGCAGCTTCCTCACAAGGGCAGGAGGAGGGGCAGGCGCTGATCTCTTCTCTCTGGTGACCAGTGACAGGACCCGAGGGAATGGCAGGAAGATGTGCCAGGGGAGGTTTAGGTTGGACATTAGGAAAAGGTTCTTCCCCCAGAGGGTGGCAGAGCACTGGAACAGGCTCACCCGGGGAGGCAGTCATGGCACCAAGCCTGACGCTATTCAAGAAGCACTTGGACAATGCCCTCAGAGACATGGTGTGAATTTGGGGTTGTCCTGTGCAGGGACGGGAGTTGGACTCGATGATCCTTGTGGGTCCCTTCCAACTCAGAATATTCTATGATTCTATGATTCTGTGTTTTACCTTTGGTGATGGTGACACTTTTATTTTCAAACTGGTTGTGACTGTAGAATATTAAAGGTAGGCAATAACAAATTGTAAGGCAAGGTTTTGTAGGCAGTGCACTTTGGCAATTGTTCTTTTCTTCCTAATATTTCATTTCTACCCTCTCATGATGCACTACCCTCTTCATAAAAGTAGCCCTCCAACACAAGCAGGTCATACAAGCTGAGAATGCCAAATAGGATTTAATGGCATTTTTCATGGCAGACATTGTGAAATGTTATACAGATACCAATAGAAGAGTTTATTGCTGCTTTTTCATGTAATACATCACCATAAGGATTTCTAGAAAATTATATACATTGGTTCCGATTAAGAAATTCTCTCTGAGGCATCATTGCATGTTAAAGCAGAGTACTTCATACAATGTAATATGTTAAGTCAATGCCAAATATTAGGGGGACAGTGGAATATGAATGCTAACAAATACAAATATATGTCAAAAAATGTATGAAAGAAAACACTGCTTAGGTTTGTACAGTAAATTACAGTAATATTCCTATGCCACTTTCTTTACTTAAATTCCAATCTATCATACCACACCTGGGTTCAGGCAGGTTATCCATGCTTATCCTTGAGTGTGTGCTTAGTCCTTCCCTGTCCAATGAAATGCTTAAGGATATGCATAGATCTCCTGACTGAAGCCCTAGGAAAAAAAGTGTTGTGCGTTTGTCCTTAAATGAAGCAGCTGCTTTAGGAGCTTTGCCATCAAAGCTTTAGGAGCTTTGCCATCAGTCATGTATTGCTCATCGAAAAAGGAACAATTTCAGTTTCTCAAAGGATTAATTTTCTAGAGGCATTACCAGAGTGATACTGCTTGAATTTTAAAAGAAAAAATGGGCTTTTGAAGATGCTGTCATTGATGCTTATGGATGAACACACCTCAGCATCTCAGGGGTTAAGCTAAGAATTTTGATTAAGTGACCTGAACTGTAACTAAATCATGGAGCAGTCACGTTCCAGAAACCTCTCTTCGTCTCCATAGTCCTCTGCTGAGTTTCAGGGATGCCCACCTTGCCAGCCCAACTCCAAGCACTCCTTATTGCACTCCTCGATGGTTCTTTCTAACTGACTGAAACTGGAAGCCTGTCCTGCAGTTTCTTTCTGGTTTTCTGCCTGCTGCATGCTTTGCAATGCCTTGTGCCTTAGGGTTAAATGTGTCTATCCTGGGAAACGACACTATGTTATGACATGTGGCATCTGACATAAGGCTGAAGAGATAGCCTGGATCCCCTAACCCTTTGGGAATATGAAGTCTTGTGCAATTATGTTGACATAACATAGAGGTGGTTCGGGTTCACTTTTTCAGCTGGGAAGTTTTCTTTTTAGAAGAATTAAAATGAGGGCCTTTAAGCACTGGGATTGTTGCCTGTGGAGGAATAAGGAGAGTTTTGTGGGGTGTTTGGGCTGGAGGCAAGGCTGCTTGCCAGGGAAGGAGGCTGCTCTGGGGTGGGATGATGAGGGGACAGCCAGCTCTTCTGCCTTGGGGGTGGTGATCCCATACCTCATAACTGTGTTTGAACTGGAGTTGCAGCCTAAAAGCTGTGGTCCGAGGGACTGAGGTCCATTCTCCAGACCACGATCAAAATCTCCCCCAGACAAAGTGATCTGAATGCGGTCATCACCACAGGATGAGAGGAGAGCAGTAAGCCATAGGCATTTTAGTGTCAATGAAAATGCTTCCCAACATCACCACTGTTATGTCTGCCTTTCCCAAGAGGACCTGAGACCAAACATCTGTGTAGCTGAGGAGACAGGAGGACTTCTCCTGATCACAGCCTCACGTAGGAGCTAGCCAAAAGCCAAAAGCTAGCCTCTAACTACACAGCCCTTTTCCAACACACTCCCACCTGGCAAGTAAGTCCCCAGTTAGTGCTTCTCTGATTAGAGATGACTGCCTTTGAGTCTTTTAACATGCAATTATACTTTGAAAGGTCACTCTGTGAAAACGGTGCCATGAGGCTCCATGTTTATTGACTCCCTTCTCTGGGCAATTGGCTCAGTTTACATGTAATGAATAAATGCTGTTCTTGGCTGCTGCCCAGCCCAATGGGGTCTGGAAGCCAAGCTGTGTCAGCTTTCTGCCAGGGCATTATCATCGAAACTAAAGGTAGCTCCAGAAAACCCTCTTGACCTGTAGCCTAGGAGTGTCTTTTTCCTGTCACATTTGCATTTAGGCACTTCGCTGTAATCCTCTTTATCAGCATCCCCATTTCTTCTTGTTTTCAGCTGCTGTTGTGGTTTAGCCCCAGTCAGCAACTAAGCACCACGCAGCAGCTTGCTCACTCCTCCCACCCCTGTGGGATGGGNCCCCAAGTGATGCAACCGCTTACTACCTGCTGACCGATGCTGCCTGCTCCCAAGCCATGATTGCTGCCTCCCCCGGCCAACTCCCCCCAGTTAATATACTGGGCATGATGTCGTATGATATGGAATATCCCTTTGGCCAGTTTGAATTGGCTCCCTTGGCTGTGCCCCCTCCCCTCCCGGCTTCTTGTACACCTGGCAGATCATGGAAGGCTGGAAAAGTCCTTGACTAATACAGCATTACCTAGGAACAACTAAAACATCAGTGTGTTATCAGTATTATTCTCATACTAAGACCAAAACACAGCACTGCACCAGCTACAGTGAAGAAAATTAACTCTATCTTAGCTAAAACCATGACAGCTGCTGATGAACTCCACCACTCCTTTTATCTGAGTTAGATTTTGGTATCATTTTGCCCCACTGTCAATTTTCACCTGCAGCCTAGCTCCTATCTTAGCTGTGATGGTTCAGACGTGTCTCTAGAACTTGCTGTTGTGTCTGCTCAAGGCAATTAGGAAAGGAAAATGACGTTTGTCATGTTAGACAGTATATCAGCCTTGTAGATGGCTGCAATCTGTAGGGTTAATTTAGCTCCAGGATGGGGAGCTGACCCTCTATGCGCTGAGAAAGTGACTTAACCTGGTAAAGTGGTGGGACTATTATGGCAGGATGGCTTCTGATAAGATTCAGGTAGTCGGGTCTCCTGTAGTCTGGTCATGGAGCTCACAGCAATGCAGTGTGAATGTAACTGCTTTACATACCTAGGGCTAGAAAGGATCATTCTGATCTTGTGGCTGAACAGTGCAGATGGGTTTTCTTCAGCAATCCTGCAAGTGGGGAGCATCACCAAGTCTGGAGAAGAGCTACACTGTGCCTACACAGAAAAGTAGTCATGTCAGCCACTGAGGAACTGAGAGCCCAAAGTGTGGCCCATTTGACCTCATAGCCGTTAAGTCTGAATGGGAAATGCAACCATCACTGCATAGGGAAATTAATGAGTCATGGTAGGGCTTTTGCTTAGGTTGCAACTTGAGTGAGGGTGAGTACATTTTGCAGAAAGAAATCCTCTGTTTCTCTCTGGATGAGAGGATCTCTGAAGCTAAGGCTTACATTCAAAGACTTCTCAACATTTGGGACTGTGCTGTTTGCAGTTTCTCTCTATGCACAGCAACGGGCCCTCTAGGATGGACACCCCCATGGTGCTTCTGTGCTGGCCTCAGTGGCCTGGACACCTGCATGGCCGGTGACTCAGCTCTGGTTCCTCCAGTCTTCCAGCTGAGAGAAGAGCAATCAGGAGGCATGGGTGAGATGCAGTCCAACACAGACAGTATGATTAAGTGCTCACCCTCAATACACTAAGGATATATCTCATGCAGATAGATATGTTTTTTCAACATGACTTCTCAGTGTATACATAACCACCAGTCAACATATGTCAGTCCTGCATAACAGGCTATAGGACCGATGAGTTTGCCATAACCCACATCCTGGCTGTCAACATCGGCCGGTACAGACATACACTGCTGGAGGGTGCAGGTTTAATCTCTGCCAGTTTTCAAAACGGGAGTTATCACATACGATCGCTGTACAATAGCAACAACAATTTACAGGCTGTCAGGAATGTGGTCCTCCTCAGACCTGGGGCTGTCCCTGTCTTTTGCTAATCCAGCATAGGAGCCATGTGGAGGATTACCCAGAGGAAGGTAGATAAATCTCCTTGGCAGCTCTCACACTGGTCACACTGTTCAGTGGATATTTATACTCTTTTTTTTTGCAGTTCCGGTTAAGTATTTCTTTGTGAAAACTCTGAAAGTGACAGAGCAGGGGCTGTGACATGCCGAAGTTCAACCCGCTCTGCCTACTGAAATCCTTTTCCAAGGACGCATGTCACAAGAAACCACTGCTCAGAGGTGACAGCAGTATATTTCTGCTTCATTCAGGGCTCTCCCAGCTAATTTTTTTTTAGCTCAGCATTTCTTTGAGTAATCAGGGTAGCCCTGAGACTGTCACTCTTCTGGATATCGTCTTCCACATCTCAATAAGGCAAAAGTGCAGGCATCACCCGAAGCTCATTTTGAGTAATGATCCCTTTCTGTATCAGCTGCTATGTTTAAAGATGTTATCAGTCCTAAAAGGCCTCATTGCATTATTATTTTATGTTAGAATATAATGCTATTATTAATTTATATTACTGTATTTCCCAGATACCTTTCTGTGGATCAGGACCCTCCAACGGAAGGTTTGGTAGCACCTACTACTGTCATCGTCAGAAGCCAGAGAGGAACTTGTATCCCAAAATAGAAGCTGTCTGATGAAGATCTGAATGGGCCTAATGTTTCTGTGTAAGATTCCGGTTTAATTCTCAAAGCTAAGGGAGGGACTCTTATCGATTTTGGCTGCTGTTGGACTGAACATCTCTAGAACTGGTGGCATCCAGTTCTGTGGTACAGCCATTTGCCGCGGTTTATTAGGAGAGACCTGAACTGATCCCTACGGGTGTATCTAGTGCTCTTGCGGTGAAAGGCAGAGGCAAAGATGTAGAGCTTGCCTGCATCCCTCCCATGCACATACACCGATGAGCCTAGCAGAGCCTTAGTGGAGCCTTGATGTCTCAGGCCCTAAAACCATCTTGGCATAAAAGTCGATAGTAGATTTTTAGAAAACAGTCTTAAAGTCATCAAAGGCTTCAAGCCAACTGTCTGACACCTGTTATCTTCAATAGTTGAAGCAGGGATTGAAACATGAATAAAGTGTCTACATAGGTTTTGCTTGTGACTCTGGATTCACCCTGAACAGGTAGGAGACATAGCACTCTCCCCACAGTCTGCTGGCCAGGCAGTCCAGTCTGAAAAGAAAGATCCTTTCCAGACTTGTTTCATAAATGACAGTGTTTGCTTTACTTTTTAAAGTGGACTCCCTTAGTAGAGGAAGGAAGAATATCTGAGTTTCTCTTGAACTCAAGCCAATAGGACCTGATTGGCAGTGAAGTGACTCTTGCTATGCAGACATCCAGTCTGTGGCAATAAGGAAAGTGCTTTTAAGATCACCTGAAAACCCTGCCCCAAATCTCACATTTGCATTTGAATAAGTTTATTTCTTTGTCTAAAAGCTCTGATTTTTCAGCCTGCACTGCATGGATGTTGAAGCAGTTCATCACTGTTGCCATGAAAGTTCAAAGCCATTAATCTTCAATAAGGTTACTTGATGCAATTTCCAACAGCAAGAACCCCTCAGTCCTGGGGCTTTCTACAAGATTAAGTGATGTATTCAGACAGGCAATGTCTCAGGAGGATTTTCAGCACCTGGAAGATATAAAGCTCATTCTAGTCGAAGGACAACAGGCTTTGCTAGTGGTGTTTTCCATTTGCCTCCCACTAAGGTTTGCTAGGCTCTTGTTTGGAGCCTGGCATCTCTCTGTGAAAGTACTGTGAAAACAGCCATGTTTGCAATGAATGTTAGTCCTCATCCTTCTCTTGATGATCACTGCCTGATAATCCTTCACACACATATTCTGGTGGGGCAGAGCCCAAAGGGGGATAAAAAGAGCTATGCATTAGTCTATTGCCTTTGTGGAGAGAGAAAGAATGAGTGATCATAGTCCTATGGGTATGAGGTATAGGTTTAATTTAATGTTCTGACAAAGTTTTTTGGGTGGCTTTCAGCAAATACTCTCCTACCTTGGTGAAAGTCATACAAGTGAAAGACAGTAAAACTGTCAGGTGCCAGGGCTTGGAGGAACCACTAGCAGCTGCAGGTATCTAGGCACCCACCAAAACCAGATGAGCTGTGGGGCTGGAGAGGGGCTGGGTGTCTGCACTCACCATGCAGCATCAGAACCATCTGCATGCAGACCCACAGTGCCAAGGGCTGACCCTGTCATCCACAGTGCTCCCAAGACAAGGCTCCCAGCAGAGGAGAGACCCTTTTGCCGGGTAGAAGATGCTGATGGGAAGTGACATGTCTCTGTGCAGTGCCTCAGCTCCCTGCTGGTTTGCTACTCTCAGGGGGTTTGACCATTTTCCTGACAGTCCCTGCTGTGACCACACTCTGAGTAGTTTCCGTTGAGTAATAGTTTTGTCTGGAGTTTGAGCTCTGCCCTCAGTTGTATGCGTACACCTCTGGAGCCTGCAGGCACTGCCCTCTGCTACCCTGCTGTGAAAGCCCCTTTTTTTTTCTGCAGGGACATCTCTGCAGAAGATGAATCATCATTTTTTTGAATAGTTCTAGTGATGATACATGTGGCAAGGTACAGTCTTGGTTTTCCACCCTTCGCTCAGCCAGTGTGAGCATGCAGAGT
This sequence comes from Anhinga rufa, assembly GCA_013400875.1. Taxonomy (NCBI): domain Eukaryota; kingdom Metazoa; phylum Chordata; class Aves; order Suliformes; family Anhingidae; genus Anhinga; species Anhinga rufa. The sequence continues at coordinate 16,381 of VZTV01059799.1, read as the reverse complement.
TAATTGGATTAAAAAAAAAGGATTAAAAACTTATGCCTGTGTCTGAACAGTTCACAAGCTGCAGCTCCTCCATGTGAAAAGGTATTTCCTGTCCAGCTTGGGCAGAAATGCAGCTCTGTATCTGTTCTGACAAATCCTTCACCGATCAAGGTGTTTTTCAGGTGTGTTATGAGCTGTTACAAAAGCAGACCAATCACCTTTACTACAATACTGTCAATCAGACTTCATTCTTCTGGTGCCCAAAAGAGAGTCATGCAACGGTACCCAGCAAATTATTGTAAATCATTCATTTCCTTGTAACTCTCTCATTGTCCAGAGTTTATCATCTCTCCTTTCTTCAGTAGCTTACCAGCCTGTATTCATAAAGGATGGTATGAAACATCAGATGTGATATCAGAGTCCAGTGGGAAGAGAACTACTGCCCTACTCCTCAGCCAGCCCTCTGGCTGGCACTGGCACAGCAAGATCCTTTGTCATCTTCAAGATGATGAGACTTGGGATGCTTCAGCTGATTTATAAGGAGTCATGGATATATGATGTGAGCTTAATTCATAATGGGATTGAGCTGAAAGCACTAATGCTGTTTTACTGCAGATATGACATTAACATTCACACTGTGTCTGATGGATAGTGCAGAAGAACCAAAGTAGGTTTTCTAGTGGGTCTGGTAGCAATCCATCTGGCTCAGCCTGATTAAATTATTGTTGCGATTTACTAATCTAGGCAGAAGAAAATCCATCCACGAACACAGATATATAAAAACTCTGAAAAAAATACTATTTGTCTATGTAAAACTTTAAAATAAAGAGGGAACACTGCTTTCAGGTAGGTAGGAAAACAGAGTTTTGTAACACCTGCATGGCAATTTTGCAAGGCGTTTTCTCCTGCACCAAAATAAGGGTGCTTCCTTACTTCACAGAGTAAGTTCTTCACATTTTTAAGGAGTTTGGAGTGACTGGATATAATACATTATAAAGATGCAAAATATTAGAGTACAAAATGAACTCTAGAAGCCCCAAATTCAGCCCAAATTTGCTAAGCCAAGCTACAACTGCCTTTCAGCCATGAGTAGAAAGCTGTAAAAAGTGCTATGTTATGGGTGTTGAAAGAGTGCATGTAAACTGAATTTCATTATTGATCCTACTTGCCAGCATTTTGGGATTTATGTCCCATCATGCAGAATATTTGCTCCACCTTTGCTTTATGGCAGTGAAGGGTTGCTCATAGGCTTTGAATTATGATGGAATTAGAATGTCTTCCATGGTAGAAAGCCCTTAAATATACCCTTAAACATTTGAGTTTTATGTTGAGATGCTTATGAAGGCTGGATTTAGGTAGCCATATCTCCTTTCTCCCCAAAATGTGTCCTCCTTTTCTGTACTGTGAGTTTTACAGGGTAGAAATTCACCAGTACTCTGACGTATCTGGATTTCTGAAATCCCTGCCAGAGCTGGGACTTTGCAGCTGTGGAGAGAGCCGAGTGAGGAGGTTTCTTGGTTGGCTGATAAAAGCAGTGAGAAGGATTTGAGCAATGGCACCCAAGAGGCAGAGTGGGAGGAGGCAAGCAGCCCCATGGGCTCTGCAAGCCGGAGGGAGAAGCCCAGGTTGATAGCTTGAGAGCGGGCTGAGAGGGGTGGCCACCAGATGAGGACTGGGAAGGAAATGGAAAGGCTGAACTTTTAGTGTAGGCATGAGAAAGCTCTGGGAGAAGGGCACGTAGGATGTGAGGAGGTCTGTATTGGGGAGGTCAGCTTTCCACTGTGCCTCCTGCCCCATCGAAACCAGAAAACCAGGACGCTGCCAAGGGATGGAGATGCCTATCCTGGAGAACTGCTGCTGCGACTCCCATCCTGCCAGAAATGCACTGGTCTTTTGGTGAGGGGCATGCCCCAAAATACCAACAGCACATTCTTCATTTCAGTAGATATGTCAAGAACAAAAGGTGACAACTAGCAAGAAGTAAATAGTCTGAAATAAGTGAATACCCAAAGAATATCCCTCTCTCTAAAACTGGTTATGATCAGACAACAAAAGCAGCATTACAGTAGGTCTCTACCACAGTGTACAAAGAGCTGAGGAAGTTTAAGCTAGAGGAACTGTTTATATTGGGGTTTTATTGCTTTTGCTTTGTTTTAATTCAGCAGCAGATTATTTGCCGAAGGGGCTGGAGAAGCCAGTTAGAGTCCACAAAAATGCCAATGATTTATTTATTGCCATCATTTAGGGAAAGGGCAGCAGTTGCTGGTTCTGAATATTTAACATCTCAGGAAAAAAGCAAGCCACTCTGAAGCCTGTGTGTTCCAGTGAAGCACTGCAAGGCAGCATGCACCCCTGGCCCCCCAGATGTGGAGGTGGGAGAGCCATGAAGGTATGCCCCAGCATACTCTTACAGGGACTGAGACTTCTTCTTCTTCAGACCTCAGCTTGCGTGGTCATGAGTAGCCTGTTGAAGAGATCCTGGCTCCTCTCCGAGCAGTGACCTGCTACGAAAACCCAGGTAAGGAGATGAGGTGCATCTGCAACTCGGAAGGCATTACCTGCATAGCATTCATCTCAGGAATATTGCAATTTGTTTTACTTCATGCATTGTTTATAATAATTCCCGGGAGAGCAGCAGGTGGGAGAGATTAACATTAGAGCTTTTCCCTACCCAAAGCTAGCTACAGTGAGATGCCCTTGAAACACTGAAGGACTGTTCCTAGCTTGCTTCCCCCTTCCTTGGTTTTCCAAAGGACTCAAACAAAGAGCCTCAATCTCTCCAGCTACTAACTGACACAAACTCACCAGCTGTTTCTCAAAAAAGCATTCAGGAGAAGCCAGGCCACAGGCACACAAGGGCAGAAGGGAAACAGGAAAAGACAATTTCCCATGCTTCTCATGTGTCACACTCACCGTAGACCCCCCTCCTTCAACACATCACCTGCTGCGGTGGGATTTCACTGCTGTTGCTGGTGATGGAGGAAACATGCCTGACTGCAGCTGGGACTGAGCATCAGGAGATGGCCAGCACCTGCCTCTGACTCTCCCCAAGAAGCCATCCAAGGGAGAAGCTCTTAGAGAAGCCGATTTCTTCTTGTCACCGTCACCATCTGTGAAACACCCTTAGCAGAATGAAAGGAACCATCATCACCCCCCAAGTGTATGGAAGAAAAAAATAAGGTTATTTTTAAACAAGAACATTTCAAATCTCATAGCCAATTTGCAAAGAGATACTCTGGCTGCATTGTTTTAAATCAATATTTAGCAGCACATGTTATGGGCCCAAGTGGCACAGAATTCAATAGCAAGGTCAGTACACAACTTAGGACCTTCCTGGTACTTTATTTTCTGAAAATGTCTTTTTGAATGCTTAAGGAAATAGCAGCTAAAAAGGTGAATGCCCTGATGGCTGGCTATGGTCATATCCATCCTGGAGCCAGACCATCTAGCAAGCATCTCACTGCCCATCATGGTACAAGAATGAGATTTAACTATGCTCACAGTGACCACCCACTAGCTGTCATCCCCAGTTTAATGCAGGATGAGGCTTCCCAGGCCCCAGCTGAGCGGAGGCTGTGACATTTTCTTCTGAAGCTTTCATTGTCTGGGTGGTGAAGGTTGCTTCCTTGGAAGCTGAAGGGAGCTCTGGAACTGCAAGCTTCCTGGGGTCTGGTTGTGACCACAGTGTAAGACTTAAATCACTATTGCTAGTACGGAAACCTGGGTGTTCTTGTCCCTTGGTGGAATACTTTGCCTTTTACCAGGCACAGGGGCCTCCTTAATACCAGGCAATTAGGCAGACAATGAAGGAAACACATTTGAACAACATGCTCAAACCAAAGGTTTCTGTGAGTCACCCAGGGGGTGCACTTTCCAGAAGAAAGTGTTGTTTCCAGTGTTGCTGGAGGGTGACAATAAATTGATTAGCCTCTTTAAAATTTCTCATAAAATTGTATTAACAAAACAGTAAATACATTACACAGAGACCGTAACCACAGGATGTTTACATAATGCCCATTGTGGACGAGTACTAAATACCATAAAAGACCTGAGACCCCCCCGAAAAGTCCGCAAGTTCTGGCTCTCACAAGGCAGCTAGAGCACCATTGTTTCTTCTCCTCCTCTTCTTCCTCTTCCTCCTCACATTTCAGTTTCGGCGTTGTGAACTTTGCTGGTGGTTATTGCAATTCCTATCGCTAGGCTTCCGTTGTCAGAAAAGAGCTGAGCCAGGGAAGTGTTCAGCACAAGGCAATCCCCATCCGAAATGACAGAGTCAACACACTCCAGTACCGACCTGGGGGTCGCCTCCCACTTAAGGCGCCTCTGGTTCCTGTTGAGCTCCAGCCGGTAGGTGAAGTTGTCGGCTTGGGTCGGCGTGCCGATTAGCATCATCGTAGCAAAGAACTGGGGGTGGCCTTCATACTTCTCCTGCTTCCTGAGGACCAGCAAAAACTGGTGGCCAAGGCAAGAGTGCATGATGATCCAGTCCGTGGGTGCAGGCAGGTGCATGTCCGTGGCCAAGAAGACAATCTCTGCCCCCTGAAGGATGTTGATGCGGTGGGTCTGCCTCAGGTGGGACACCACCACCTCCAGGTGCCCTTCCCATGGGCAGGAGAAGAGTGGGCATGTGCAGGGAACCAGCTGGGGGTCGTGTACTGCTTCATGGTGATGGCAAGGAGGAAGGACGCCTTGTTCCGCAGATGTCTGCACAGCTGCACAGCGGGTTGGTGCATACTACAAGAAGAGAGAAATTACACGTGACAGCAGGTGGACCAGGAACTGGTACAGATACTCAAGGTGCAGACCCCACGGACACCAGCCACCTAATACCCCACCTAAAACAGCACCAGTGGGAATACCAGGAACTCAGCACTGCTGAAAATGGGCTGAGATCAGGGGCAATCCAGGCCTAGATCTGCACAGCAAAAGGTGCTCACAGTTGCCTTGCTTTCCAGGAGAAGAGAGAAAACATTTGAGCCATGATAAGTCACTTCAAATGAAAGTGATGTATGTGTTTGAAGAGCAATTTCATTAGTTTGGGGGAGAAAATCTGATTAAAAAAAAAAAAAGCCCAACAAAGCAAGGACAGCATGGGGCATTTTATATAGTTAAGGCTCTTGCAGCTCAGAACAAGGAAATGAAATATGTATGGCTTTATTATTCTTTAATGAAACACGCTGGCAAATACTGGAGTTTCTCCTGAAACAATATGCTTTATAACACCCATAATTTGTGAAATAAAAGTCAGGTTTTGTTGCATATGATGTCTTAATTTATTTTTTTTGTCAATGTATTTGTGCGTAATTGATGCGCTTACCTCCATAAATCTTAAATGGCTCTCAAAAGTGGATGGATGGCAAATTAAGGGCGTTTTTATACTAAAGTAAATTTGGATTAAGGTAGGGCAGCTAGCTGAAAAGGCAGCAGCCTTTGCAGAAAAATTCCATGTGAGGACTAGGAAGCAAACTGCTCTGCCTCTGTCAAGTGGATGTTGTTGAAGAGAAATGAGTAAGTCTTATTCAACCAAAAGTGTATCCACATGCAATGCTATTCAGGAAGAGTAATGGCTCTCTGCAATAACTCTGTGCGTAGACAACCCCTAAGGCACAGGGATGTCAGTCATGATTCATCCTACTCAATTTTAAGCATTTACTTCAGCCACCTGAGATGGAAATCTGGTTACCTTGGACTGCCTCTGCAGTCAATAGAGGGAGGCAGCCCTTCCCAGTGGTGGATTCAGATCTTGGCTGGAGTAATTCACCTCCTAAAGGTGGCACTGGCTGCTGCCAGAATGACTAAAGCTGAGATCCAATCTGTCTAGTTGTACTTAAATTTTAGATGCTTAAACGTAGGAGGACAATGTCTCCTTCTGAACTCCTTTGAGATGCTTATAAGGAGTATAAGAATTAAGAGTGCATATATACATGTAAGTACATTTTGCTTTAACATATGCTTTAGGAAGATTCGTGTAGTTCCCCACATACTGCCCCATGTCTGCTCATTTTAACATATGTATCCAAAATTACAGGAACTATGGTATGGTTCTTCCCAACACAATGGGTGTAAAAGGGAGATGTTTCTTCTTCCTCTGACATTTGACTTGAAGAATAATTGACTATTTAAGCCCTATTATTGAACCTTGCAGCTTTTTCTTGGGAGAATTACTGCTTCAATAGTACTGTTCTACTTTTTCCTCCCTCATTTTTTGTTTTGCTGTGTAAAATTCAAGAATATAAACTTTCCAACAAGATAATGAATTGAGGTCAGATAAATTACTATCATTGTCTGGGAAATAAAACAGGTCATTATAAAGTAATCGAGGATTGTGGGTTTAGCTGCCTGCTTATCATGGTGGGGTTGCTGGAGAGGACTAGTTCACACTTAATTCTACATTAATTTTTGCATCCCATTAGGATGAAAGTTATGGTTAATTTAAACTCTTTTGGTGGAGGAGACTACTGCAATGGCAGATCGTAAAAGCCTTTTTAAAAATCCCTGAAATGCTAATTGCCTCATAAAATGAATTTTAATCTCCCAATCTAATACAGTGGGTGTGAGCAATTACTTTCTCTCACCAAACTGTTAATGCAACATTAGTGATTATACTAATTAAAACTAATGAACTCATACTCACATGCTGATAAACCTCTCAACCACTCGACAAGTTCCAGCCTTCTATCAGTTTTATTTAACTCCTCTTTAGGAAGATGAATCTTAAATTAACCTCTTGAATAACATTCAAAATTAGGTTTTGAAATGTGAAGCTTTATAGACTGTGTATAATTCCTCTCCAAAGATTACCAGAGTCAGAAAAACCATTTCCACTGAGGATGTAATTGAATTTAGAAATGCATTCTTCTAATTTGATAAGCCTGGAGAGCAATGGTAGCTCATCCATCTAAACTGTATCCAAGGTAAGAAAATACAACTATCTCCAAAAATCACTCTATGAAAAGCACATTTCTATGGCTCAGGAACTAGAAAAATAAATTACGATGAGCAATTTATTCAATGTATCTTTCTTCTTTCCTTCATTTATGATTTTTTTGCATGTGTTCAAATAATTGAGAATTCTCTTTCACATCTCACATTTTTAAAACCTCTCCATGAATCACTGCAGCAAAGGATTTTTGGTCTGACTTTGTTCAGTTCAGGTTTATTGAAAATTCTGGGAATCCAGCACAAACCACATGATCTGGTTTTGTTCTCTGACTAGGTAAGAATCATCTTCAAAAATCTGGTTTCTGAATTATTCAACATTCCTTTTTCTAAATTCTAAATTTTGTAATATTCTGAAAGAAATATTTAAAAATTCCCTGTCTCTGTGAAAAAAAGTATCACAGAAAACTATTTACCTTTACTTTTGAGGTATGAGTGCAACTGTTGGGGTGCCTGTGCCCTTGTTGGTCATTCATATGGCTGTGAATAAAACCTCTAAAATTGAAATGCAAAATGGGCATTAAGTGGTCACCTTGAGTGCATTTAAATGCTTGAATAAATATTTATGAACATTTTTTTTGCATGTTTAATCTGCTCCAGTATTTACTTTCCATCATTTATTGCCCAATTACCTAATAAAATTAGGTTTATTATATTGTTGTGTCAGTCTAGTATTATTCTCAATTATATTTTTGCCTGTTGGCCAGTCTCAGTCAAATTTAACTATGTGATAGAAGTCTCCAAGGTAGAAAAGTATAACCCTTTTGCGTCTCCAGGGAGGAAGAATTTGCCACGTGGGCAATATTACTTTGTCAGATAGGAGAGAAAGGAGAGAACCTAAACAACTGCAGTTTGATCCCAAATGTATTATAGACACCAGAGAACCCACATGAGACAATGTCTTTATGAACAGGAGAAAAGGCTTCAGCCAGACTGCTCCTCGTTAGACGCAAGATAATCCCATCATGAGACACCAAGCCATAGGAAACCAGGCTCTGCCGCTCACAGAAAAATTTCTTTTTAATGATGCAGTTTATTACAGTATAATTCTCTTTAAGAAAAAGTCATTTGGCAAAGAGCAATTTATAAACACACAGTGCTTATAGAAAAAAAAAAAAAAAGGTTATATTTGGATCCGGGACACAGGGCTTCTGGGTCCTGCCCCAGCCTTTCTACAGACTTTCTGCTAAAAATACCACAAACCTCTCTAGGTGTGACTCATCTGTTCTAACTTTGATGTCTGAGGAGTAGGTGGCTAACTCTGAAGAACATCAGCTCCTTTTACAGCCCATACAGAGCCCCGGAGTGTAATCCACTTCATCCCAAGAGATGCTGAAGGAACATCCCCTGGACACTGCTCTCTACACACAGCCAGGACCAAACCTATCCTTGGGGCAGACCCACAGAGGTTTTATTGGTTTCTAGCCAAGGATCAGAAGGGCACCCCTGTTTTGGTCAGGGGATAGTTGTACCACTATGGGCTTCTGCTGCACTGGAGAAAATGCAGCCCATGGAGAGAGAAATGGATGCCTGTTCAGCCAAGGGTGTAAGTCTATGGCTCCCTACCACCATTACACCTCCAGTCACTACTGACTTGATAGAAAATCCAGGGCAAGATCAAAGGGTAGATCCAAGAGGTAGAGATCTCCAAGGCAGAGAAGACACAAGCATATTCTCTGAGTCTGCAGCTCTAAAGCTGAGGCACCCACCCAGGAGAGAGGGCTTTGGTATTGCTCCTCATGCTCTGGGGGAACTTTCGTTTTTTTAACTAGCAAAGACTTTTGGTCAACTATGGTAAAGACAGTGGAAACAGAGGCAGCAACCCACACTGTACCCCTGCTGGCTGAGCTCCCAGCCCTGTGGGGTGCAGGCACCAGCTACACTGAGATCCCTCAAGCCCTGCTTCTCTGCTGCACAGTGGCACAGCTTCAAATGGGAGAGCAAAGGTCGATGCTGCCCTGAGGAGCCAAATGCCTTGCAATTAAAGTCCTGACTTGCAAATGGGGAATTTGCTCGCTGCAAACCCCTCAGGGTGGGGGAGGGTTGAATCCATGGGAGAGGACCCAGACCCTGATGATCTGGAGTAAAAGGAGGGTGAGTAGCACCGCTGCATTGTAGAAGAATAAATGCTGCTCAAGCCTTCAGAGTGAAGGTTAAATGTCACCTTTCTGCACTTTCCAGTGTTCCCCAGTGTTACACTGGGAGCCTGGATGTCTTGATGCCTCATTCATACTTTTACTTACAGTAATGCACATAATATGCAAAAAATCAGCCATTTACATGCCCGTGAGCAGCGCAGCACGTGCTGAGGAGAACATCCCAAGGAGTGAGGGCAAGGACTTGTTTTCTGCCCAGTCAATAAGGGTTTCTGACAGCAAAGCAGATGCTGTGAAAAATCACACTTTTCCAGACACTTCACATCTATGCAACTGCATTTTATCCAGTGATCACAAACAACTTTGCAAACACTGGGCTATTTGCTTGGGGAAGTCAATGGTGTAGTCTGACAGCCATTACAGTAGAGCTTCTTAGCAGGGTCACACAGAAAATGGCAGAGATGAAAATAAAGTCATCGGACATGCCAGCCAACCTGAACTAGCGGACAGTACTCGCTCTCTACCCTCGTCCAGCTTTAACACATCCTGAGACACTGCAACCTAATCTTCCTCTTGAGAGGCAACCCATATCTGCTCCTTCTGTGGATCCAAACTCTTTCCTCCTCAGCCACAGCTTTCTTGGCTGGGTTACAGGAGACTTGGTAGGAGCCATGCATGTTCATGGCACCTTTGGTGGGAGCCAGGGTTTGAGAGGAGCTGTGCTTACACGCCCTGTTACAAACCCATTACCTGTGATAACACTGCCTCCTGCTATGGCTGACCCCACTCTGAGATTCAATTTCCTATTGTGTATAACTCTGTAAAATTTGTATTGTTCGGAATAACACCTGATTCAGGCTGACTTTAAAATATATATTAAATTATATATGCACTTAGATATGCACATATTTATATGTTTATATATAGACTTATAACACTTGCAGGTCTGTTTAAAATGTTTCTGAGTGGGGAAAAATGCAGTGGGAAAAAACCACATTGTTTTGCCCAGCTTAAACCATTCTGGTACCATTTTTATTCTAAAAAGTTCTCTGTGGGTGGGACTTGGGGGTGGAAGCCCATGCATTTTGAAAACAGTCCCAAATTTGAGACTGCATATTTTTTAAAAAAGTGTCTCCAGGAGTTCTTTTTATCATGTCGTTTTTCTTCTGTGAGGCTCATTGCTGTGGGCTGTGTCTGTCTGTGCATCACAGGCATCTGTCAGATGATACCTATGATGTTGAGCTGATGTACAAGAGCAGTATTATCTCCCAGTTTAGGGTCAAGGAGAGATTCATGATCCAAGTGTATTGACCAAATTTTGATGCCCAGCTTATATCACACAACACCAGATTTTTCATAGTAGAATTGCCTCATAGATCCCTTGATATTTTCAAAATCCAGCCTCCGTTAACCTCAGCTGCAGCTACAAGTGATCAAACTATACTCAAATCAGGTCTAAGACTTTAGGTTGAGCAGCTCAGGAACAAAGATTGTCTGAATAGAAGCTTTCCATGAACAGCTTGTTTTAAATGACTCTCCAGTATCATACAGGGCTTTCCAGGCAGAGGCGTGAATGGAGTTCAGCTCTCCAGGGCAATGTGGTCTTCCTCTCAGCTATAGGACCTCCTTGTTAATCTGCCATCACTTATCTTATCTGCTCCATCATCTTACCTGTGGCAAGGGACAACAAGGGATGCAGTCGCTGTGTAGGTAGGTGAGCAACCTGGAAACGTGCCATGAGAACTTGATGGACTTTTGGTTTTGACCTAAAGATTTCTGCAGGCAAGAAGGGACCTGGGCCTGCAGCTTTGGGATGCTTTGAGTGAGAGCTCCATGGTGAGTTTCAGGGTTTCTGTTGAAACAAATTGGCTTTTGCTTTGCCAGTGAAATTTGCCATTTATTCAGTTTTCTTACTGTCTTTCTCTTCTTCCCTAGCTTCTTAGGGTCTGATTGCTTCTTCTCATCTGTATGGAAACTGCCTCCAATAATTTTCTAATTCTCAGCTTCTTTCTGCCTCATAAAAGCTTTGCCACCCACTAACATCCACCTCCACGTTACTTACACCCACCACGCAGGGACAGATGCGCAGAAGAACTATAAAGGTGACATGAAGAAACTAGTGAGTCTTTTAATCCTGGTCTTCATTTAATTTCTATTCTGCTATTTTTTAGTATGCTAATGAGATTTTGTAAATCTCTCAGATGAAAGAAAAGAGAAGGTAGGAAACCCCCCCACCTCAACCTATTTTGTCAAAAGCTGTACCGTATCTGAAATTAAGAAGTCCAAGCCAAGGCTTATGTTGGGGATTTATTTAAAATTTTAATTACACAAAATCCTATTCATTATGAATGCATGAGTTGAATTTCTTAAGTACTGAATATTAGTTGCAGCTTTGGCAGTGGAAGGATTTGTTTTCCCTACTATCAAATGGCAGCAAGGGGACAACTTCAAGCTCATTTTGTTAATCTCACTTTGCAACATAATCAGGCGTGACTTGGTGACACAGCGCACGGGATGTGTTAATGGCTGTCCTCATGCTAATTACATGCCTCTGAGTGTACAGAGAAAATGCAGCTTTAGTACATGTCCACACTGTAGTACGACACTTCTCTATCAGAGGAACCTGAATTTTAGATGAAGCCACATATTTTTAGAGGTATTTTGGAAAAAAAAATTGTTTTTGTGGTAGATGTAGCAAAAATATGTTACAGCATTTTAAATATATCCCAGATGGAAAGAAAGACATTCTCAAAACTCTTTGCTTGCTTTTCGAAAATCAGGGTTTTCAACACAAACTGTCATGCAGTCTTGAAGTGCAAGCAAAAAATATCAAGAAACTTGACATTTTTCAATATATTGAAAACAATGTCATTATAATGAAATATAAACAGGATACATACTAAAGCATTTCAGTCTCGTAGATGCTTTCTGAGAGAGATCTAGGCGTAGACACCGGCAGGATGGAGCAAGGTCATGCTCTCCAGCTCTACTGCTTTAAAACTAAATTTGATGAACCATTCCCAGCCCATGTGGGAGGACACCAAAAATTCCCATGTTTCAGGCTGAAGGGAGATGCACTACCTTGCTGACCCTCAGCCAAAGCTGCAAATGGGTCATGGACATCCAGACAAATTATCCTGGTTTAGCTGCTGTGTTTGCTGGATTTTACTCTGTGGCTAACCTGAGATGACTTCCTGTGCTTTCTTTGAGGAATAAAATACATTGAGAATATGTAAGCAAAACCATGCACACAGGAAATTCCTGTAGAGCATCAATCACAGTTATTTGCTAGCCGATAAAAATTAAAAGCATGGAGATGAAATGGTTGAAATGGAAACATCTGGACCTGTGGAGGTCTGGCAGGTTGGCAAGTTGATCTGCATCACCTGCTCTGGGGTAATTGCCCTGTGCCTGCTCCAAGAGTGTAACCAAGGATCTGTTTTAGCTTTAAGATCTGTAGCAACAGAAAAAAGGCATCCTGGCTTTGAGTAAAGACAGTATGAGACCATGACTGTGGGAATGCGTAGGACCAGACATGTTTGTAGTGTCTGGAGCACCCTTCCTCAGTGCAGGTTTATCTTGCACTCATGCTCACTACCCTCACCCACATTACCTTTCTGCTCTGTTACTTGGGTTTGGGACCCCCTGACAGAAACATCAGCTTCCTGGAAATTTTGAGGTGTTTTTAAGACTAAGAGGAACAACAGAAGACAATTAATTGCTCCTGTTCCTCAAAGAGAAGCCCGCAAGGGTGCTCTTGCCAGTACCATTTAAGCCCTTTGCAGAGGCATTGAAGCAAGGAGCTGAACTGAAGCTAGTTTGGTTGTGGCAGGAGCCAGTGTCCCCACCATGACCATGGAGGGAGCGGAGACAGACTCTGCCTCCACCATGGGGAGCTTCTCTGAAGTGCAGACAGCTACCGAGGACAAATCCAGACCCCGGATCCTGAGTTACAGCTACCATCAGCAGCAGAAGTGCAAAGGGTGGGCGGCTGCAGGTCAGAAACATGGGCTTGCTCTTCTGCTGGTAGTTTAGAGATAATCTGCTCATTTCCCTCTCCATTTCAGTTCTGGAGGACCCTGAACCTCCTCCTGGTAGTTTAGAGATAATCTGATCATTTCCCTCTCCATTTCAGTTCTGGAGGACCCTGAACCTCCTCCTGGAAGACTGTCCCGCCTTGTGGAGGGGCTGTAACCACTACAGATACAGAAGAAGCCAGGCTGGAGAGTGGGATGTGCCCTCAGGGCCTGATTTGCTACTTGAATTCCTTTGCTGTATTTTAGGACCCGGCACAGTGCAGTGACAGCAAGCCATAGTACAGAGTATCTGATGTTGCATTGCAACTGCTGAGGCACAGGTGAATGGAAAATTTTACCTTCTTCTCCTTGGACTAGAAGATTATTTTATACCTTGTTTAAGCAAGGGTGATGCCTCCAAACACTGTCCCCTATAGCCACACAGGGAAAGTATTGGAACCCAAGGCACACACTGTCAGCTTTTCCTCAAGAAGGGCAGTGTGTTACCACCGTTTATCACCAGATCGCTCATGAGGAAATGCTAGTTGTGGTTCTGGGTGATGTAGTGAACAGCCTGTGTATGTAAAAGGAGATAATCCAAAATATAGAATTATCTGAAGATTCATTTCATCCTTTATCCACTTTGTATTTTGTATAAAGCCTGTTAACAAAGTGCAAAACCATTATAGGCTTTAATTAAAAGCAAAGTGATAAAGTAGTTCCAGGCTTCATCTGTTCTGTCTGATAGGGGAGGCAGAGTTCACAAAAGCCCTATATCTGACCTGTTGATTTTATGTTTTACATTCACACTGAGGAAGAAATTAATATGGAAAAGGAAAATAAAAGAAGAAATTATTGCCCACTGTGCTCATAAACTTTCCAGTTCAGACTGGCTCTAATAACTCATCATCCAATATTCATTTACAAGTTACTACAGTAACAGCATGTCTCCAAGACGAGCAGATTTGCTGGTGTCATCTGAGATAATTAGACCAAATCCACCCCGAGACAATCTAAATGCTTCCCTTCCATCAAGCAACCTCCAGCTATCACAATTATGACATTTAAATTTACTAACTGCTCTTTCAGGAGTGCACCCTGGGAGTGCCAAAGGATGGCACAAATATTACTGGTCTGCTGGAAGGAGAGAAAGGATGAGGTGGGGATTGCTGAGCAAGGCCGCAACCTCTCTTGGTGAGACCCCTGTCTCCAATCGCATCCACAGACACCTCCTGGACAAGGATTTGCTCTATGGTCTATGTCACATTCTTGCAACTGGCATGGGATAATAAGCAATTAAGCCTAACCAGGCAGGTCACAGCTGAATTCAGATCCTGGACTGGGACCATGTAGGTAGAACAGGGAAGGACCACAGGGCACCCAATGCTGCTGACATTGGCTCTCTGTCCTATCTCATAGGCTGTGCCCATACCTACATCTCTGTAACAATCACTGCGCAACGTATCAGCCATAAGATACTCCTCATTTTTGGTTAGGACTTTCTCCTGAGAACTGTGTCTGGGGGAACACAAGAGTGGCTTAAAATCACATCTACCTCCCTCCAGCTGAGGCGCCACTGGTACCAGTGAGCGACGGGCATCTCAAACCCATCCACAATGGCCTGGTGTGGTGGAGGTCATGCTCAGGTGTCAGGAGCATTAGAAAGAGAAGAGGGGAAAACAAACTGTGCTGGGCTCAGAATAACTCTCCTTTCCCCTACACATCCCTGCTCTTTCTCCACTAGTGACATAGCCCTGAGCTTTCAGCTTGCCCTTCTTGCTCTGGGTACCTGCAACATTAGCACGGCTTTGAATGAAAAAGTCTCCCTGTTACAAGACAACACAAAATTCATAATTATTCTGCTGTCAGCTGAAAGTGTGGCTTGAGTTTGTGCAGTCAGTCTTAAGAAAGGGAAAAATCACAAAACAATCCAGAAAACCAATGCAAGCCATTAGCTTTGAGCTTGAAAAACAAACTGCAAGTCTGGGGAAACTTTTTTAGTTTGTGGAATGTATGCTGCTGCTTCATTGATATATTCTTTGCAGTAAGGAAAGGGACATTTCTGTGGGAACATTTGGCTTGTGTCACAAATACTTCTTTTAATTTTGTGCAAATCATAGCCTGTTCCTTCTTCTTCCTCCCCCTCAAATTCTCAAAGAATAGTTCTTCTAGAAGTTTTCTTCACATGGGAAGGATGCAGGTGGAAAGAAAGAACAGAAAGGGAGGTTCAGCTTAGCCAGAGAAGACAATGTTCCACCTACAGCAAGAAAATTATCTTTGTTAATAGCATGAAAGTTTAAAGGGTTTTGTTGAAGAAAAAAGAAAAAAACAACTGAAAACCTTCTAAGTTAACATTTGTGGTTATGGAAAGGTACTATATTGACGTTCCCCAAGTTTGCAGTGCTCTGTCTGCAGGACTAGAGCACAGAGAATAGCAGAGTTCATTTTTTCCCCAGCCTGCCCTGTCAAAATGCCTCAGATCTGAGACAAAGAAGAGGTCAAGAGTACCACTCTCCACACTGTTCCTCCTCCAGCATTGCTCTTTCAGGGAGGGAATCCCCTGGTATCCTCTAGCCAATTGGCACCTCTGCTCTGACCTCGTGTGCTACAAGCAAGAGGGATCATAGAATCACAGAATCACAGAATGGTTGGGTTGGAAGGGACCTTTAAAGATCATCTACTCCAACCCTCCTGCCATGGGCAGGGGCATCTGTCACTAGATCAGGTTGCCCTGTTCAACATGACCATGAGCATTTCCAATGGTGGGGCATCCACAACTTCTCTGGGCAACCTGTGCCAGTGTCTCATCATCCTCATAGTAAAAAATTTCTTCTCTATGTCCAATCTAAACCTATTCTTTTTTGGTTAAAACTATTGTCCTTATTGCTGTCACTACAGGCCCTGGTAAAAAATCTTTCTCCATCTTTCTTAGAACTCCCCTTTATATATTGAAAGACCGCAATAAGGTCTTCTCTTCTCCAGGCCCAACATCCCCAACTCTCTCAACCTTTCTTCACAAGAGAGATGTTCTATCCCTCTGACCATTTTCGTGGCCCTCCTCTGGACCCATTCAAAGAGGTCCATGCCTGTTTTGTGCTGAGAACCCCAGAGCTGGATGCAGCACTCCAGGTGGGGTCTCACCAGAGTGCAGCAGAGTGGCAAAATCACATCCCTTGACCTATTGGCCATGCTCCTTTTGGTGCAGCCCAGGATACGGTTGGCTTTCTGGGCTGCAAGCACACATTGCGAGCTCATGTCAAATTTTTCATCCACCAGGATCCCCAAGTAATCCTCTGCAGGGCTGCTGTCAATCCTTTCATCACCCAGTGTCCTGATTTTGACTGGGATAGA
>VZTV01059793.1:0-13016 GCA_013400875.1 Anhinga rufa | reverse complement strand
TACTTTAGACTCCTCCTTGCAGACCAAGAAAGCCCAGCTCCCTCAGCGTCTTCATGTGCCTTAGGATCTGAAGTCTCAGAGGGTCTCTGCTGGACCCTCACCAGGTTCCTCACATCCGTTTTGAACAGGGTGCTGAACCCTCTGCACAGCACCCCAGGTGCAGTCTCCCTCAGGGCCATGGAGAGGGAAGTCATAACTCCCCATGGCACACTGGCCGTGCTACCAGGTGCATGGTGTGCCTTCTTCATTTAGTGCCCACTGGAAAGCTAAGTAGGAAAAATCTGAGAGAAAGGAAGATATTTAATAGGATTAAGAGCTATTTTCACACAAGCACTATTTTCTGATAAGATGTTTTCTGCTGCTATTATCTACTTTCTTCCTGAAGTTCACCAGACATGGCACCAAGACAATAAACTGCCTTTACAGAGTGATTAAGAGTGTGGGAATGTACACAGTCCTCTAAGACTTGTGAGAATCACAGATGAAACCATTCACACCTGTCTCCCTGTTGTATTTTTAAATCATCGTGGAGCATGCATTGATAAGACTTCTGAAAAAACAATATCCTTCATCCGGGCAGTGCTCAGGTGAGTCCAGATTACAAGGGCATAGGAATTATAGTCCACAGCTGAAGCAAAAATACCACCTACAAATGTCTTTAAAGATTCGGTACAGAAAAGGTAATTATATATTTCTCTGGTGAATGATCCCTAACTGGTGAATTACTTCAATTGCAGAGACTGGTAGCTTTGGTGGAGAATAGAGGGAGCTTGGAAAGCACTGTTTGAAATGCTTAGTCCCACCGTTGCTGAAGGTGCAGGAGGCTGCCATTCTTAAAGGCAGAGCTAGGCTATCTCATGCATGTATTGACATTGGACTTGCTTACAACTTTGCAAAATCTCAGCATCTCTCCAAATAATATGGTACGCATGATAGGAAAATATCATGGTATTTCATTATCCTCAGCAAGAGCTCGTGAAGATTCCTGTGATAGTTATGCAATTCCTGTGCATTCCCAATTTACCTTTGTGGTTGCCTGGCAGAAACAGCAGCCTTGACTGATGTACAGGTGCTATTCAAATGAGATGTAATCACAGTATTTGTGTTTATGGAAGACCTGAACACCAGTGGCAAGTTATAAAACATTTGATAGTATTTTTTGGGCATGCACTCGTGCTAGTTGCTACAGACTGTGCACACACCCCCACTGGAGAAAAGCCTCCCCATCAAAAAGCCCTTCATAAAGATAGAAAAAATCACTTCCTTCATTCCTCATTCCAGCAGAATGTGGATGTGATGTCAGCTGTCTGGACCTGTATGTCAGATGTGAGCATGTCACAATTGCTCTCTATCCAGTCTGATGCTACCTGTTGGAATTGAAAGATTGTTAGGTAATTCTTTGAGCGAGGGTGTATGCGTGTGTGGTGTGTGTGTATGTGCGCGCACATATGCAAACATTCACTAGATAGATGCATATGTTAAGTTTATCAGACTACCAGAAATGTTTACAGGGTAGAAAGAAAGATGTCTTCACTTGAAACCCTTATCTTCATATGTTTGCAATTTTATGAATGAAATGTTCAGGATGAATGTTTCACATTCAGAGTCTCATCTCGGTAGTTTCTTTTCCGCCAGACATGTCAGTAAGAATTCACACAGTTCACAAAATGAGTTTGCACCATTTAAGCAGGTTCCTCAGATGATTTTTCCTGTTGACTTCAGCTAAATTTAGACTCTAACTTCCTTTCTAGAAGACCAATGTACCTGGGTCATTGAGGATGAATTAGGGCTTATCAATGCTTCTGTAAGTCAGGACTCCAAGCCCTTTGAGAAGGCTACAACAGATTCCCTGAAATCAGTGCTTGTTAAATAAATCCTTTTGTTCCTAAGGAAAGGACACTGAAATATGAAAGAAAGGAAAATTGAATGAAGTGCACATTTAGTACAGAATAAAATATATTGGAGCTTTTAAAAATAGTTTTAGGCTGGGGTTTTTATAACTCAAAGGAAATACACAAGTGCATTTCAAATTTTCTGATTCTGGTATGGTAAGAAAAATCATAGCGCTTGCCACTTTCTCTAAAAGAGAGTTCTACATAGGCACTCAATATTTTTGTAAAACCTTCATCCTGAATTCACAGTATTTTCAAGTTAAAATATACAACATGCTAGTGCAAAGGAAGTTGTTACTTAATCTGTCATCAGTGTCTGTCATCAGTGTCATTTATGTATCAGGTGTGGTTACCTCTCAGAAATCACGGCTTTGCCAATCTATATGGATAATCACAGCCTTTTAGATCCTATGACAGGCATTATGTTGTCAGGCCAGGGAGCAGCTTGCTGATGAACTCATAAAAGAGCAACAGTGCATAGTGTCTCACACAGCCATAGCATCCAGCCCTGCCACGCATTGCCAAGCATTAATTAATAGAATGTTAAACACATTTTAAATTTAAGGTAGAATTGTGATTTAAATTTTATTTTACTAGTACTCTTTTTTTGCTAGGCTTTCAGCTAGAAGATTCAATTTTTGTTTTATCAAAGAAAGAACTAGCATTCCCATCTGGGTTTCCTAGAGAAAGGTGTACCAAGGTGCAAGGGGCACACTTAGGGTACACCGCCTCCATGAGGACAGTGANGACAGTGAAGCCATATGATCCCCAAAATAATTTCAGTGGATAGAAGGGCTGGGGCCTGAGACCTGGTTAGGAGCAAAGGACCAGAGTGCAAATATCAGCAGGTGCTGACTTTCAGGCAGGTTTTCCCCCAGGCAAGCATCCACCTTGCTAGAAGCTAATAGTCAACAGACATACCATGACTCCAGGCAAGAACTGAAACGTCACATCTGGGCTCTGATTCTCTATAATGAATAAAATATTACCTCTGATCTATATATTGGTAAAATACAGATGATTAAACTGGGTGTAATCTCCTTAACACAAATGAGATATGCTCTTCTCTGTGCAAAGCAAAAACATCACTAGTGTGCTGAGTTATGTAGGGTTTACCTCAAAGTGGGGTGGGGAGGGTGGGGAGCAGAGAGAGAGAGCATGTGCAAGAGCTATCAGTGGAAAAAAAATCAGACATTTTGTCAGAGGCCAAAAATTCAGAGCCCAATTCAATAGAATGAAGTATGCTTAACAAGCTATCAGAATATTGCTTAAAAATAAAAAGCCAGATAAACAGTTTCATGTTTCACAATGACAAAGATTGCATAAACCTTGTTTTCTTTTAATAAAGAAATAATAAAGGATATTTCTGAATAACACCCTTTTAGCTGCCTGCTATGCCTATACACACTCAGACCAGTGATCATGAAGTATTTTCCAAGCAGGTGACTTTTCAGTAAGTCATTCCTGTGTGAAATCTCACTTTTAAATGAGGAAGTTGATCTATATGACCATAAATTTCATGGGAGACAAATTGCTGGTGATGTCATTCCAGTGGTTGCTTTCTCTATGCAGCTGTGGCATGAGACAAAGCATGACACATCACTTATAGATTCAGTGCAATAAAGTGTAAATAATTGAAAGCTTTTCAATATCCTGTCTTCTTTTAACATATCTTTTCAATAATTAGTTCATTTCTATTTTAAAAATGCCTTGCTTCACATCTTCAGTCATTTCCACAGTTTTGTTTATTAACCTTGGGATAGCGTGATTTGCTGTGTACATGGCTTTTCCCTGTTGTATTACTGTATGTATGGTCTGGGAGTTTTCCTCTCTCGTACTTATCATTTTCTACATCATATGTGAATCTCCGTGTCTACTGCCTCCAGTAACCACTGTTAGCAATAATAGGTAACATGATTATAGAGTTCACTATTTTAATTATGATTAGGATTCAAGACCTGCAGTTTCTTCCTTCCTCTTACTGAGTGTGCGCTTGCTGTCCCTAGAGAATTCAACCTGCCTCTCCAGGTGCCACAGATCATCACAGCCCTGATGCCCAGATGACATCTGACATAGGTAACATCCTTCATGAGACCAGACTGGCCCCTGACTCATTAACCTCACTTTATATTCTATGGCCTTTAAAAAAACCTTTTAAAAAGGTTTATTAGTCTGCTTGCAAAATGTTAAAATTTTTTAAACTCATAGATTTTGTGAGATAGATTTTCCAGGCTAGAAAATTCATTTTAGGCTAAAAATGTGTCACCTATGATCTGTAGACGTAAATATTTCTTTCATTCACCATCATGATTTACTGGGCCTGTTCCTGTTCCTATTTCAGTCACCAAAATCTGCTGCCTAAGTGAATAAGGATGGGCTCAATTCTTGAAAGTTTATTTTTTAGGCTATTTTTGCCATGCTTTTCATCCCCCATTGATTGATTCAGTTGTGTGTTTCTTTGAACAGAACTGTTACACTATTTTAGTACTTCAGAAATACCCTTCCTCTGAATGGGTTTCTTATGCTGAAGCTTTTCTAATTCTTAAAAGACTGTTTCCAAAAGACATGAAGAAACAATACTGAAGAGGGTAAAATTGTGGAGACAGTGGGTAGGAGGCTCAGACTAAAAATTCGTTTCAAAATAAATTCTGGTAGGAAACTGATTGCTCCTCACACTTTGTAATTAGCACTTTGCTAACCTTTGGGAAAAACAGAACCAGAGCAAGGCAGCATTCATCTTCCAAAGACAGAAACAGAAGGCATTCAGGAGTTTCCTAAAATGTCTCATTTACGTTTTTACTTTGTTTCATTTTGTGCATTGGCTATTTCTGTAATAATTTGCCATTGTGGTCATTCCGCCATATTATATCTATCTACCTAGCTCTGTGTGTGTGTTTATATAGGTGTGCATGAGTATGATCCAACTTACACAGGTACTTTTACATATCTAAATGCATTTCTTAAATATGCCGTATCAGATACAAAATATACAGTTTATTAAGTAAGTCCATATCACACAGACAATATAAAAATTCTATCAATTCTTATGAATATATGTAATACATATGTTTCTAATGTACACTTTCTCTGATTTGGCATCTTTGTCCAAGCCAATCCACAGAGTCAGACAGCAGTATCTTTCATTCATTATCTTTGTGGGGCCAAAAGGATCAATATTTTAATATTTATCCTATAGACTGAAATGTTTAACATATAATGCACCAAAATACACCCATTTTTATGGGTAGAGCAGGAAGTCTACTCACCATTACCAAATTTATCCCATACTGGTGCTTCATTTACTAAATCCAGACTGAAATGCAAGATTAGTTTTCAGTAAGATCTCCTGATTGTCAGTTTTAAGACTCATCTGTAGTGTTAGCTGCTGTGCCTATGCCAATGGTTATATGTTGTTCAGCACACACTGGTATTTCTATATGGCTGAACAGGTTCATGAAACGTGCCAGCTCAAACACTACATGTATGATCTGCTGAATGAGGGCATCGTTTGCCTGGTGTCATAAACTTGTCTTTCTTCTCTTAACCTGGCACCTTTTCTAGATCAGAAGTGGACCCTGCTAGATGTCTGGAAATGCATACTGTTTCTAGAATACAGTTATAAATTAATATTACTAATACCACTAAGTAAAACACTTGCTGGCATACATCGGTACAAACCAGGTAGAGTTTGCAGTCAGGGTGCTGTAGAGATGCTTCAGAAATAGTCTTCCACACTGAACAGAAATGTTTCCACGAACAGTTTGTTACCATGTATAACCAGTGTGCTGGGATAGGGCCCCAGAAGAAGCCTCCCCTTAATAGGAGCACCATGCATACAGCGGCGATGCAAACTCATCATCAGTTACTTTGCATTACATCTTTACGTGAAGTTTGTACAAGAATGAAACTGGCAGAGTTTATAAAATGAATTATTAAATCTACAAATGAGATATCTATCATCAGATGATAGTGCTAGGAGAGGCCAGGGAGAAGTAAGAGGTATAAGCAAAGCAATAGATGTGTTCACTAAGCAAACCTAAAGAGATAAAGCAGAAATGTCCATTCCAGCATTCAGACAGCACAACTAGTGGGAAGGAAAATAGGAATGAGAAATGTCATTGTGAACGAAGGGAGCTGGTTTGGAGGCAGGGAAGCCAAGCAAGGTAGTACTACCCCGCCTGCCCCCGGCATATGCTAGCCATCTGGATTTCCTCATGCAGGGAGCCACCTATAGATGGGGTAGTGGGGAAGACCCTTCTTGGTAAGTATAATCCTAATGAAGTGCTCTGTTTTCACACCTGTTTCTGTGATTGCCAGCATAAGTTTTGACCCCTTTTGATAGAAAGCAGCATACTTTGTCTTTTATCTTTTTCGTTGGTCCCCAGGAAACTGAACACAGACTGCTTCACACTAAAAGGTGACAAATGTGTCAGCAAAGGGTGGACAGTTTGTGAAGTGCTGTGCACACTTTGTAGGTTTTGGAAACCCAGCAACTCTACAGGGCAGTCCTCTACTAACCTGCAAGGGTTAGTAGTGAACACCAAGGCTGTAAGGAGATCTTGAGATTCATCAATAACTCCAAACTCATCACAGTTACCTATAGAAATAAAATCTAACTTTACAGTGCTAATGGTCTCTGGGCTTTAAAAGGAAAACCAAGAGTTTTGCTTGCACACACGACAGTTCAGAATGCAAATTCAAATAAAAACCCCAACCAATTCACAAACAACCAACCCTATACTGTTCACAGTACTTATAAAATTATGTGTTTCATAAACAGTTTCCACACATACAATCAAAAAATACAGTAGGGACTGCAGGTGTGGCAAAACAGGCCAGTTGCCCTCTTTGGGTGCTCCCCAGAGGATTTGGATGTGTACCTCCAAGAGCTGCAGCAGGTCCTCGCCTTCCAGATGACTTCTGATGTGACCTTGGGAAGTGACTTAAGTAACCTAAGTAACTTAATTCCTCTGTGCCTCAGAGACCTGGCCATAAAATTACTCTCATTCTAAATCCTTTACTGACCTTGTTTATTTACACTGTAAATTTATGAGAACAGGTTTTGTTATGTGTTTGAACAGCAGGTAGCAGAGATCCTGACCTTGGCTGGAGGTCACAGGTGACCCACCATGCTGTGAGGAACAAGGAACCACGGGGTCTATCTTACTGACAGAAAAATAAAAACAACAGAGTTTATTTCTCTCTGGTATCATGCTTCTACATTCATGAACTGAAAACAGTATAGCAAACAATTCAACAGCACATTAGATATGCATGGACAGCATGGTTTTCCCTGTGAATTTCTGCATTTACCTCTAACATGGAGAACCAAAGACAGTGGCTTTGACTTCTCCAGTATAGGGGGATATTTATTACACTCAATTCTTCTGTTTCAACAGCAGCTTCAGTTTGGCTTGAATCCTCTATTACATGACTTGTCTCAGTTCAAAGAGTTGTAATGCACTAGTACTCCAGGTCCTTGTACTAAATTTAGAGAAGATATTCAATACTGTAGTGTCATTGTCTTGTCAAAGGCAGAAAAAAAAATCCCCATATAAAGTGGAGTATTACCATGCCTGTGCCTATTAGTCCAACTGAGGATGGAGGCAGTGAGTGGATTCTGGCAGAGGACTCTAGTGGGACAACTGGTGGCAGAGCCATTTACAGCTCCAGAAAAGCAAGTCCCAGCATTGCATATTGAGCGCTCCCTTGTAGACACACACAAATGGCTTAGTTTATGTCTTTTTACCAGATTAGTCATAGCACTGTGCTGCTTAGTGCAGGTAGCAAAACCCTTTCTCAACTGCAGAGTGTGCAGAGTCCTGCAGACAGCATGTCCTGAGCTAAGTGCTGCTCCTCCTTTGCTGCTATAGATGCCTAATCTCACCAGGCCAGAGCAGGCTTTGGTCCCTAAACCTATGCTGCTCTCACACCTCTGATAGCACTACTCACAAAGCTAGAAATGCGTCCACTCTTGTTTCTTCTATGAATTTTAGCAATTATTTTCCCTAAAGGCATTTTTTAATTACTTGTAAATGCCATACATAAGGAGTTCTGCGTTTAGAGCCTCCCTCGGTAGATCTTAAAACTCACAGCAGGCAGTGCTAGACTCACCAGGGAGGGCAAAGCCTTTAACTTTTCTCTACAGCAAAATTGCAGCACCCTACCATGACCTCCCTGCAGCAGAGGCAGGGAGAGACACAGGGGTCCTCAGGGACCAGCTTTGCATTAGGTGAAATAAGGATCAATTTAGCCCTAGTATTATGGAAACAGCAAGAAAATGCTGGAGTGGCAGGAAAGGAAAGAACTACAGGAGGCAGACAACATCCCTCCAGTATAAAAAATAACTCTCAAAATATATTGGAAGCAGTATAACTGGGCTCACTGGAGCCAGCAGTTGAAATTTCCATGCCAATGGTTTTGGGGCATGCAATCTGAGACATACAAAGCAGGTGAATTGGAGATGCTGAGCATTTTCACTGCAGTTAGCAGCTGCCAGTGGTGTTTGCCATCCACTCTCCACAAGGACAACAGATCCTTCTCTCTCCCTTTGTCAGCAGAGAGTTGAGCTTTGCAGTTGTGATGAAAATTCCTGTGCTTTCTGCAATAATGAAAAATCCCCACCCACATTCAGCATACACACCCACCCTTCCCAAGTAGGCCACCTGTGCAGAGAAGATGTGCTTCCTGTATGTCTGTCCTTCACAATGTCTTTCCCAGCAAGGGGGGCTGCACTTCCCACTGGCCCTCACCCCAACTGGTGGAGGAAAGAAACAATGAAATACAGCCAGGGCAACAATTTGATATTTCATCCTGATGTTAGCAGCTCTGTGCCAATATTGAGTACCACATGGTGGTGCTTTGGGCAAAAGTGACACTGGCAGTGAATAAATCCAGGCAGAGGTCAGGGAAGATAGGATTAAAACCCTTCCTCTCTTCTCGCACAGTGCCTTGCCTCCATTGCTTTGTGGTCACTGAAGCTGACAGGAAGACACTGCTGGAGCTCCTGCTCCACTGCGGGTCTTCTGTCTTGCTACAGAGAAACCAGGCCCCTCTCTGCCAAGGCACCCTGCTCTTTAATGCAGCCATCACTTGATGGGAACCAGTAGGTTTGCAGTCAGCTCTGTTGCCGTGACCATACACCTCCACCCAGATGCTCAGCCTCACCTAGCTTTTGCTTTACTGATCTTTGAATATTACAATACCAGGCTTCCCAGCTATGTATGGATGTGCAGTGTTTGTAAACTGTTTGCCACCATCTGTACCTTATGGAGTATGGTGCTGTGGAGATGAGATTTTAAAGTCATTGAGGTCTGGCCCGGATGGTAAACTTCACATTTACTGGTGGCCACTTACAGAGTGGGACCCCATGTCATAGAAGGATCAAAGCAGGTGTTTCTTCAAGGGAACAGAAATACATGGGAAATACAGAAAATAACTAAGCAGGTCACCATGGGTCCTATTCCTGAAGATCAACATCGATCAGGAGGAAAGCCTGGGAGAGGCAGCACAGGCAGCAGGGCTGCAGACAGCCATGCCAGTGGCCATGGGCTGCCCCCATCCCTGCCTCTTGTCCCCACAGGCAGCTGGCTCCTTCAGCATCACCTGGGGGAGGCAGCCCCGGACCCAGGCAGGTATCCACGGAGCCCTGCCTATTTGCAGCCAGAAGCAAAGGCTTGTGAAATCAGACCATGCAGCTGAAAGGCTGTTATTCTGCTGTCTTTAGCTTTTCTTAAGACAGGGAAAGCATCAGTCTACAAGCCAAAGACTGCTGTACCACGCTGGCAGCATTTCTTGTAGATGACCTCAGCATTTGCTCATTCTGACATCACTGTCAGGAACAATATAATTCAGGCTGCTGTCCTGTGAAATGTTCCCTGGGCAAAGTTACAAGAGAAATACAGGCATGTGCCCTTCTGGACAGCAAGTCACTATGTACTTATCTTTCCAAACTGCCTGTAAATAGTAATGAGGAGAGTTTGAAACATTCCCTTTTCTATCAAAAGATTCATTGCTGATCATTTCCAGTGCATTAAGAAATAAGGGGCCAAACCCTGAGGCCTTCATATAATTTTCAATAGTCTTTTTTTTTTTGAGAAAATTCTGGAGCAGAGGTCTTCAAATATTCTCAAAGTAATTTTCATCTTGTGCAGAATTGAAAGTTGTTTATTCAACAGTTGCTGTGCAAAAGAAATATTGGTTGAAAAAGCAGGTAGAAATGGCCGCATAGAAGTCAACACTTACTTTTTTTCTGAAATGAAAGGGAGTGACCTGAACTCTAGATCTCCCTTTAAATTCCTTGCCCCATTTTGATAAACTCCATCTCCTCAGAAAAATTTCCAGCCTTGTCCAAGTGGGCATTATATCATAAAAGAAATGAGGGCATAGGAAGCTGGGCCAAACTAGTTCATACAGTATGGCAAACATATTGCATGAACAGGTTGTGCTAGTTACCAGAAGATTAGCATTTATACTGTTCATAGGAACTATCATGTACTTTCTGATTTTGAGCACTGAACACAGCACAACATTGTACCTGTGTTGCAGACAACATGAGATCACTGATTCAAGTTGCAGTTCAATCACATTCAGCTGAAAAATCAGCCCCTCTAGGTCCCAAGGACTGCATCCTCCCAGTACCTCTGCGAAAGCCGAGAGAGCCATGCCCATTTATGTTGGTGGCAGATTGCGGTCATATTTACTTCATAGTGACCAAAACACAGATGCCATTTAGCCACATGCAGAAGTGAATGAGGAGTTTAAGGTATTTCAGAGCATCTCTGTTGCAAATATTTTATATCAAACTGCCACTAGAAAGGGCAAATTGAGGCAAAGACCTCTCCAGCCACCACCCTTTATGCTACATTCAAAGATACAACTTGCTTAGGAGAAGCCAGTTCTTATTACGGGAGGAGACTCCTGTTTATTGATCCAGCTTCAAGATGTCTTTTCTTCAGAGTTACCTCCAGATTCCAGTAAAAGTGTATGGTCAACAAAAGTACACCAGGCAATGTCTTTGGTGACTATCTCAAAGGCATAGCAAATGCATGACTGCCATTAAACTAGATAACTGAATATGATACTGAGGGTAAAAAATGCATAGAGATCCAAAACTTCAGTAGTCTTTTGAGCTATTTTCAAGCTTCCAAAGACTTAGAGTACTGCTCTAAGTTACTTGCAATACTGTTCTATGTTTGCAAACTTTATGCAGTTAGAGAAAATATGCTACAGCAACCTACAATGTGATCTTTAAACAGGAGCCCCATTCCCTACATCAACATATTCTATACTGCTACTGCTATTACAACATGAAAAAATATAATCTCCATTCAGGTTTTAGCAGCTGCGGAACTGTACAATTGCCATCACTTCCATAGGAGGAATTTTATTAGGGGAGATCTGTCCACATGTGTATTCTGCTTAGATGTCTATGATTCAAAAGGAAAAAATGTTTCTACTTCTCTACAGCATGTATTCAGAAGTTATTTGCTATTCAACATAACTAAAAATTCAAAGGTGAAAATTCTTTAAAATGATCAGCTAAAGCATCCCATATATTTTGCTGGTGCCTCATTTGTTACTGTGCTTATAATACCTCTGTGGTACTGCAGCACTGTTAAAAAAGAAAGAGCTGGAGGCTCCCATGTTTGGTTTTTGTTGAAGTCAGTGTGAGTGGTGTTTGAAGTGAAGTAGGGCCTTAGGCGAGTAAGACTAGTGCAGAATTTCACCATGGGGTTTGGGGACACAACACGCTTCTTGCTTTGCACGGGCCACAGGGAGCCTAGTGTGAACCTAGGGAATAAATGCAAACCTCCTCCCCTGCCTGCTCACTCATGCCATAACGGGGCACAGACAAGGACTCAGTTATCTGAGGCTGATCTCAGTCACAAGATAAGTTGTGAGAGATATTTTTGGGTAGGGAAACAGACATGGGTTTAGTCTTGTTAAACAAACAGCCTATTGTTTTGCCAGTGTGGAACCTGGTGCAGTCAAATCCATTCCACATGAAGTTGACCTACCAAAGGAGCAGCTCTGGTTTGTGGCATTCCCATGTAGCACAAATCTTGCCACCTCTGGTAAACCAGAAAGAAAAAATCTGAATTTCAATCAGTTTCTCTGGTCTTGTAAAAGGTAGTTATGCCCTCCTTCCTATCAAATATAGTTTTTTATGTATCAAAATGCAAGGAGGCTTCATATTACTAAGATTCTGCTCTGAGGTGCTGTGGAAACAGATAAGGGGGAGCACAGTCTCTCTTCCATGGCTGTATGCTGGCATTGTTACCAGATCACTGCAGAAAGGAATCCTTGCAGGGGAAGCTGCGCTGCTTCTCCATTCTGTTCGCTGCAGGAGGAGGCTATTGACATGTCATGGTTCCAGAGCCACCTCTGCTCTTAAGTGGATGGGATGCTAGGATATCAGGACAGGGAGTAATTCCTCCAGTGTCTTAAATCTTTAGTGTTGCTGTAGAGTTTTCCAAGCCAAAAATTAAAATCTTACAAGTTTCACAAACTGGAACTCCAGAACCAATTTTGATCTAGGTCAACTGAAACAGTTTCTGTTTCCATTTTACCACCAGCTTTACCATTTGTATTTCAGACATTCTGTATGTTTTACTTTTACTGCAATTAACATTGCTGTACAAACAAGAATATGTTTCAAAACAAAAAAGTACATATATTCTTCTTCACTTGAAGATTCAAGTGATGGTAAACACCCCTTCTAGAGAAGAGAGCGGCCTAAAGGTCTCTCTCCTGTGCTTTGTCCCCAGTGCACCAGTGAAGGTCACTAATGCTCTGCAGTCCTGCAGGAACATCCAGCCCCTGACCACCACCAAATCCTGCTTCTCTGAAGACCAGAGGTTCACTTCCTATACTTGTATTGCCCTGGTGCTTGGCTGAGCCTGGG
This sequence comes from Anhinga rufa, assembly GCA_013400875.1. Lineage (NCBI taxonomy): Eukaryota > Metazoa > Chordata > Aves > Suliformes > Anhingidae > Anhinga > Anhinga rufa. The sequence goes on along the minus strand of VZTV01059793.1, from coordinate 218 downwards.
ATGGGGTCTGAGGCCAAACATGGGACTGAAGGCCACTCTGATGTAAGGGACTGAAGGCTACCCTGTTGGCCACTGTTGTAAGGGATAACAAAAAATGTTTTTACAAATAAATTAAAAACAAAAAGAGAACCAAAGAGAATCTCCATCCTTTATTGGATGCAGAGGGGAACATTGCCACTGAGGATGAAGGAAAAACTGAGGTACTAAATGCCTCCTTT
>VZTV01059792.1:0-29048 GCA_013400875.1 Anhinga rufa | reverse complement strand
ACAGAAAAAAATTAATTTTAAAAACTGAGAAATATATAAAAATATATATTGTTTCTTATTGGAATTTTATCATGCAGGACTTCTTCACAATACAATTCAGGGGACAGAGCAAACAGCGCAGTGACAGAGAAACAGGGAAGAGAGGTAATCTCTTGGAGGTAGGAATATTGTCCACCTATTCACGATAAACTTAAGCAGTGTTTTGAAAAGTCTGCAAAGAAATTAGAGAGGTCCTTTCAAGTGACCTGGGGACATTGTCCTTGGTGCTGCTTAAGGACAGTTATCTATATACAAGAATGGACTATCATAGTGCTCTCCCTATTGCAGAAGACACTCCTTTCATCATTCCTTGTCCTAGGATGCTGGAAAGATATATTTTTGTATCTTCTTTTTCTTCTCTCATTTTCACTTATTTTTTGTTTCATCGTCATATTTTGCTCTTTGGGTTTTTACCTATATATACATACACATACTTCATGCAAAATTATCTGTAAAACTATATGAAATAAAAATATAATACGAGTTGTGTGTGAATATACAAAAATATATGTGTATATGCCGATCATATATATCATAACATGTTCCCAAATTAATGTATCATATGTTACATCATATAATATGTGAATGAACAGGTGAAAATTTTCTAATTTATATTTTCTTATACAACATCCTGCAAGGTGGGATTTTGCATTTTGCAGGACCATCACAGCCTGAAACAGCAATGGAGACAAGGATGCAACTTAATACATCAGTAGGTCATAAGATATATTCATCATCTACACTGGATGAAAAATATAGCTAATATTCATAATATTCAGGAAACTCTGTAACCTAGTTACCCTTTTCTCATTTTTCTGATTCATCTATGAAACTCAAAGATGCAGGATACATAGGAAAAAACAGCTGACTAATATTGAAGGATGAGTTTAATCACTTTTGAAGAATGGTAAAATTAGAAGTTGATGTGGACAGAATTTATGAGTACTTTGCACCTTCATATTTAAGACATAAACTGATCAGCAGACAAGATCAGAAAAGTGAAGCTAAGTCCATTTGTGAGTATCTGCCAATTTGGCAGGTATCCTACTTCTGAAACATTAATTTCTGGCAATTCTTAAAAGATATTTTCAAGAAAGAGTATGTCATTAGCCTGTTTCAGTATGTAAACTTTTGTGATAGAAATGTTTTCTGAATTTGTATATATTTATATTTATTGAAAACCTCTATGTTATTTAAAATTCTTTGAATGACAAAGTAAAAAAAAGCACTGAGGAAATGTGATACTGTCTGAACCCAACATAACATCCCTCCCAAACCCAAGCATTCCCAAGGCTATCATGTCTCTCTTCTCCTCGAAGTGCCCTCAGAAAAGCCTCTCTGCAGACCTGTTTCCCCACTCATGGGCACACTGTGCTAAGGGCAGAAATAATTGCAATGGGTGGTGGTAAAGACGTCTCAGTACATGTTTAGAGGAGTTTCATATGGACTTTTGCTCACAGGTACAAATCATGTTTGCTGGCCATTCAACCATGCTTTGTTATATCCCTAATACTGTAAGTCACAGAGGAGCTCTCCTCATGCTTTTCCTTGTTAGGTTTTCAGGAGGCAAAATCCAGGCAGCTGGTTCCTGTCCTGTGATCACACTGTTGGCTGTGTTTTTTCTCTTGTGTATCTATATGCTGTGCCAGCCAAAATTTACCTACTACTGCTTTCACACCGACCTCATAATCACTTCAACAACATATGCCAAATTTTATTGCATACCTTTTTCATGAAGCAATTTCTCTCCTCTTTCATCCAGTTCATACCTACCTGCTTACCACTGAACTTCAGAAACCAGCTTGGTTAATCCTGGTGGGGGAAAATGCAAAGTTCACTTGAATACATCAAATAAATGTTTTGAAGTTACTGAAAAGAGACAAGGATATAGATGCATTTTTGATTACATTTGGAGAACTTGGGTTTAAACACTGATCATTAGATCATCAGTAGTTCAAACAAAAGTAAAGATCAGCTCTTTCGTAAGCTCTCTAATTCAGTTAAATGGCTGCTTTTTAACAAATATAAATTTAGGATTCCACCAGGTATGACTGAGCATTGCTATTAAATGAAGATTTCTTTTCATACTCTTACAGGAAATGCATTCTCCTGTTTATACAATTATATTAACCGCTAAGTCTTTTGTAGTTAACGTGCAGTTACTCTTGGCTATTTATGGAGTGATTCTTTTTTAAAGCAATATGTTTCACCTGTGATTTCATCTGTGAATCACAGACTTTCAAAACCAAGATTTCTCCCTTTATATTTGAAAAAATGTATATAATTGTTTTAGTATCTTTAATTTAAAATAATTTTTAGTAATTTTCTCTCATTTTTTTCTGCACTTGATACCTATAGTTTTATAAGCAACTTGCTTTGTTTGACATTAATCATTTTAATGCTCATAACCTGCAATAAGGAATTACTGAAAACTGAAGATGGTCTCAAATTAGAACTTCTGGATTCAGCTTAAAATCTTTCTCCAGAACATTGAAGCATTCAGCTTTGAGGAGTCATAAAGTTCAACTCTGAGACCCAGAACACCTGGTAGTGAAGTTGTGTTGCTGACCTGTGGATAGAGATCAAGGTGTGAAGAGCTTTAGTTTGGTTGCATGTTCAAGGTAGGTGGGTAACGGATACTTCTCCAGAGTGGAGACCTGTGCTCTGCAGAAGGAAAGCCTTCTTGGTGTGCCCCATGGGACTGGAAGGAAAGGCTGGGCCAGGGGAGTCAGTCCCATTGCTGCGACTGTCCAACATCCACAGGCCAAAGTGACCATGCAAGTCTTGAGGCCCCCATAGAAAGTGCAGCAGTGAGGGTATACCCGCACAGTTTGTAGCAAATGAGCAGTTGTAGTTCTGTGGGCTGCTCACCTGTTTAAAGCTATGTGCATGCTTGGGAGCAGTGTGGGATAAGAAATGAAGTTCCTGTAAAGGCTTTTTTCCAGACAAGTCGTTTTAGGCTTAAAGCCTGCCTGTGGAGTTAAGAAAAGACCATCACCAATAGCTCCATACATGAGAAGGTAGCCACTCTGTCCAAAGCCCTTAGCTAGAACTGCTTTGTGATGTTCTCAGTGCCACTGGCAAGAAGGACCCCATATGTCCTGAGGACCCTCAATTGGTTGCACCAAAGAAGGTGTAAACAGAAGCAGGCTTTGTTCATTAGTATCGGTACCTCCTGTTTTGGAGGGCAGAATGCCTTTTGCCTTACATGCCCAGCAGAAAGGACAGCCTGAGGTGCTCAGCCTTGTGTCTCATTTGAGCAATGAAACACATGCCACCGTACTGCTGATGGGAACATAATTGCTTACATGAAAGAGGATCATCGAGGTATGAGACATGCTGTACTGAGGCTGCGGTGAGGTTAGAAGTGTTGACATTCCAATAAAAGCTCTATGAAAAAATGTTTACTTAGTATAAAAGCCATTGATGAAAAATCTAAGGAAGGACTAGATGTCATGATAGTTAATCCTCCTCTCTAGTATCTGACCTCTGTAAGGCTGGAAGTAAAATAAGTTAAATGAACTTTGCATAATTCCTTGTGGTTATCTGTCATGAAATCACCTCATGATTCAGCACTCGTGTCAGCCTGCTTGGGGGAGGCCCTGCTGCGTGAGCAGAGGGCTGTGGCGGACCAGGACCAAGGCATAACCCGCTGGTGACCATGTGAGAGAGGACATTCGAACCATACCTGCCTACACTATGTCTTTTTTCCCCTCTGATGATGCTGGCTCCAGATTCTGGGTGTTTGAAGACAGTCATTTGCTGTGCTCCAGCTTTGAGAGAGAATTTTTCAATTTTTGACAAGGCCCTTAGAATCACATTGCAGAGGAAAGGGTGTATTATAATTATCAATATCAATAGTAATAAAAGTTTATTAAAGGTCATTAAAATGAAAGGGGATGGCTATAGATTCCATCACTCTGAATTGACTCCCTCCTCTTGTGTTAATTAGAAAACTCAGATAATGGTTCTATGGGGGAGTGCAGGGGAAATTTAATTACGAAAGTTTAATGGGGCACTATCTACTTCCTGCCAGATTAAAAACTGATGATTTACACTATTTTAGATAGTACTGTGGGCTCACTAACAAAACATGTTGCAGAACAAAGAGTAATGCAAGACTTCACCCAGAATATTTTTCTCATTTTTAAAACAAACATGTAATCATGCAGACCTGAAAACCAAACAGCTGTGACAGAACTGTTACCACTAAAACCCAAAAGGAACTACAAGCAGTGTTTGTTAGTTTCTTCAGTTTTATTACTTATTACAACCAAATGAAGAACGCATTTGCATAAGCAGAAATGTCTGTTTCTTCAAAATAAAAAAAAAAGGAAAGAAAGAAAGAAAAAATAATGCCAATCCAAATTAGCTGTAAGGTCATTTATCAGTTATTGAGGAAAGCTGGAAGGGTCACACTGTTAATGTTCAGAAGTTCTTGGATTGGAACTTATGTTCACAAACATACAGTCAGGCTCTTCAGTCCATGGTCTTCATCCCATCAAATTTCAAGGCAGTTTTTAATAAACAGATATTTAGTGAATTATTACGTAATATTTTTTTCTTAAAATGTGTTACACTTTGAGAAATCAAAATGTTTATGGCATAAGTGTGAAACAGATAAAATCAGTTTAAGTCCTCATGTTCAGATGCCATAGACACCCAGTTCATGGGGAGTTATGACTAGTCAGAACCTCAAAATTATTCACTTTTTGGAGAAGGTTGAAATCTGGCTCTTGAAGTTAGTGGCTATTTTTGAAACAGTCTTAATCAAGCTATTAAAAGTGATACTTCAGCAGAGTCTGCAAAGCAGCTCCAGGAATCTTTCTTCAAGTCCTCTGTTCTACCTCCTGTTTCCATTTAATGCAGTGGTTTATTATTAAATTTAACTCCTCTCCTTAACAAGCTCTATTTTTAGTGAAAGTACTGTATCATATCCAAGTGCGATTGACATAGAAGTTTCCAGTTGCACTTTTTTTAGAATTAAATGATTAACTTTAAAGGGGTTTTCTACCAAAAAAGTGCAGCAAAAATATGATGTATCAAATGCTATATTTTAAAAAAGAGGGTAAAAAAAGGGAGGAAAAGAAACAGAAGAAACAATGCCCAAAAGCAAAACAAACAAACAAAAAACCCTAATGTACTCTGTTTCCTTTTCTGGAGCAGTTTTGGTGTCCAAAAGTTGAGAACTCAGCATTATAAAACCAGGGCTGGTTGTCAGTTCTAATTTAGGTAGATGTAGACACTTTTATACAGCAGCTTTGTGGCCTGGAGCTGTCTGTCTTGCAGTCAGAGGCCCACTGTGTCAGCTGCATGTCCTTGAACATTTCAGGTAGAATGTAGCTCTGGGAATTGCCATCCTCCTGCACTTCAGGTGTGTAAACAAAGTCTCCTACCTTTACTAATTTATTACTGGGTAATGAAACAACATAAAGGAGAAAAAAAAAAAAGAAAAGGTGTTTGAACAGCACTGTTCTTCATGTTCTTCAAAGACCTTAAGCCACCTGGATGTACACAGGTTGGGAAATACCCATTTTTCTTGATCTTTTTCATAGAAACAGGGTTTGCCCACCTGCTCTGCAGTTTGGGTTTCTCATCATACCCACCCATATAGCACAGAAAAATCTATTTATGCAATGAATATCAGTTAAAGGTAAATACGTTTGCATCAACGTAGAATCCAGCCTTTACTGAGCATAATAGCCTTCTGTGTTTTGAAGGTGCATCTGAATTCATAAATAGTATAAAAAAATAACAGGGCATTATGGATGTCTAGACTTCACTTTTCTAGACTTCAAATATGTAATGCTGAATAGATATTGAAATCGAGTGGATGTCTTCAGAAATATAACTGAGAACAGCATGCATAGGAACATTTGTGTGCCTTTTATTTGCGGTGAATAATTCACAGCTAAGCTCTGTAATAAAGTATTAGTCATTTCACATCACTGTAACCACCAAACCTCAGGAAAAAAGAACTTGCTCTTTGAGAAGTTACTTACTTTATTAAGACAGCTGTTACAGTTATAGAACTTCATTCCTTTGGTAGTTTAGATAAAGAGAGAGAGACAGAAAGAGAAAGAAAAAGTTGATTTCAAGCATGAGTTTTTCTTTTTATTACAATACTTTATGTGGCTAAGATATCACCATAATTAGTCTCAATGCACTAATAAGTTGGTTTTTTCCAGACACTTAATAAGGACCATTCATTCTCCCAGGGTTCACAACCTGAAATCTTGCTGAAAGACTGGTGCTACAACAGAGGACAAAGAGAGAAGAAAAGAGGTGAATTAACTGGGAAAAATGCCAGTTACTGTCTTGATCACATGAGTGACCATATGCTAAATGACACAATAAAATGAATGGATGCATAGTGTGTTGATTTAGTTGTTTTCTTTTCCTTTTTCTTTCTTGTTTGATTGTACATGATGTAATTGTTCCACATGCAGAGTGTCCACTGTTTCCTTACCATGTCCACTATTGTGAGAATAATTGGAACGTGATCCAGTCTTCGGCACTTATTTTACTAAAATTAGGGATTGAAAACCCTACTGAAGTGATACAGAGCTATGAGTTTAAGGCTTCAGCACTCTGAAGTGTTATGGGCCACAGCTTCAACTGGAGCAAATTGGTGAAGCTACTTTAACATCAGTAAAACTCTTCAAATGTACATATGCTAGTGAGGGATCTCTCCCCTCTATATCAATGGATTTGCCTACTAGCATAAATTTGGATTTGGCTGAAAGGAGAAGTCAGTGATCTTTTCTTGGCAGTTTCTGAAAGCCGGACACTTGCTTGAGCATAAATGTGGATCTGGCAACCTTTATGCTCCGAGTTGCATCAGATCTTAGGATATGGATCTGATCCTGCAAGATGGTGAAGAGGACTCATGTACTGCCCAGCGTGTCAGGCTCCTCCTGCCAAGTGCACACACAGATGTTACATGCACTTCCAGCTGGGAATTCAAGTGGACAGTTCCAAGTGGAGAGCTTGGCAATCAAATGCTAAAGTGTTAAGATGCAGACTCTGTGCTCTTTTTAGCAGAAGAAATTCAGAAATCTGGATCTAGTACCAAAGATGGAAAAAATACCAAACTGTGGCTACATGCCAGTTTTATTAAAGACATACATCTCGATATTTTCAGGAGTCTCTCTAGTCCCCTATGCTTTGTCTACTTATGTGTTTTTTTCCACATAAATAATAATGCCAAATAGTTATCAAAATAGGATTCCAATGTTTAATTTTTCAGCTGGTTATATGACAGATGGCAAAAGAAGGGATGAATGCACAGATAAATACAAATATAAAAAATGAATATGAATCTGCTCTGCATTCCCAGAGAGAAAGTAGTTAAAGAAGATGACTCTTGCATAATTCCAGATTATTTGAACTGAAAACTCTGTGCGGGAACAACTGCTTTTTGTTATGTGTTTGTTAAACCTAACCGCCAGAGGATTGCCAGCACAGACTGCAGTATTAATCATGAAAGCCAGGGCTTCTTACAAGTCAAACCGCAGGATTTTTTTTTTTACTGCATATTGATTTTGAACAAACAAGTTACCTAGACAATTAAACAAGTTAAACAAAATTTATATTGTTTCAGGCAATTATCCACATGTGTGCTGACCTCATTTGGGGAAATAAACCATTTCACATTTTATTACTTGGAGTGTCAATGAAAAAATATTCAGGTGGTATCTCATTAATGGTTTCATTTTCCCAAACACTGTACAAAGTCACTGCAATACAATGCCAAGTCAATCTACCCATTTGATCTCATATAACCTTCAGGGAACATTAATAAAATTCTGACTCAGATATGCCCTCTGTCAGTCTCTTTTTAGGCATACAGGTGCTTAATGTCCTTTACATCCTACTGAATGGGACTTACGTTTAACTTTAAGCACAAATGTCAATACTTTTCTGGACAGAGATACTTGGTAGAATGAAGGCCTCTGCATCAGAATAAACATAGTGGTTGATAAGAGTGTACACAGAGAATTTTGATTCGGGTTTACACAACCTGTGGTATCGTGAGGTTAGAAAATCAAATCGCTAGAGCAATTTAGCATATTCTTGTGCCACCAGCTGTGCTCTACTGTTTGCACAATTTCCTTCTTTTTAAGAGACTCAACATGTATTATAAAGTATTTCTAAAGATTTTCGAACATTTAATTCAAGAACTGAGTTTTGTCAGTGAAGGAAAGAGAAAAAGAGCTTTTACAATCTTCTAGTAACTCTCTAGCAAAGGCATTTAGGACTCCCAGAGGAAGACTGGAAAAATCTATCAGCTGTTGTAGAATGTGCATTATAGTGGAAGGAGCTTAGCATGAAACACATGCAATCAATGATGGGATACTTGAACTTTGCTTGTACAGTTATCTCCTTAGGGAAGGTATTCTGTAGGTGTTGAACTTATTTTTCCAAGATAAAGAAGCCACAAAAATAAATTAAAGTGTTTTTTTTTTTTTTTTTTTTTTTTTAAGCCTTGACTGAGCATGGAGGAGCGTGGCAGACTGTTCCTGAGTGCTGTGATTTAGTCACCAGGGCAGTTGCAATGGCTCAGTCACTGGACATATGGGTGTTATCAGATCCTAGGCAGACAGAAGTCAATGTGGGAACTGGGAACTTTTGCAGGCACCCTGTTTTGTTCTGGCATGTTCCTTTGGCTCATTTGTGCAATGGGGAAAGTACTACTGATAATAGTTGACATTAAAAAACTTAGTTTTCCAGCTCTTGCTGCACAGGTCCTACAGATCCTCCTCTCTCCCACTAACAATGCCTGTGTCCTGCTCTGGCTGCTTCTGTGATTTGTCCAATGATAAGGGCAGAGGAAGGGAGGAAGGGACAGGAAACCAGGGCTGCCTTAGCTGAGCACCTTGCCAGTTGACTACTCAATTACACTGCACCTTTATTGCTTTTTCTCTGCTTTGGTGAATCTGGTAGTCTTTGCTGTACAGTGTCTCTACTTCCATAAAAGTGGGGAGGGTTCCCCAACAGATTCGTGCTTAGAGAATTCTTCTGGGAGGTGAAGATATGTTTTTTTAATCTTTTTGTATATGCTTTTGTGGATTCGTGACATAATGTCATCCAAAATCCATTAAAATAAATAAAAGACCAACCATGATCTTGTAATCAGATTTTTCTTTTTTTAGTGTTTGGCAGAGGGAAGATGAGACTTGCAAACTCCACAGTCTTCAGAATACCAACTATTTTTAAATAACTCATTAAAATGAAGCTTCCACAAATTGCTGTGCAAGTGTTGAGTCTTTTGAATTGTACAGTAATAAACAGGGCTAAGAAGTTGCACAGTTTCAGTGCTGGAAGACACCAGGGAGAAGACAGTGCCTGGGAGACTCGCTTTGCTGCTGCCACAAAATAACCTTTGCCTAACCTGCTGGAGAAGTCTTAATCCTTCTGTGAACTGTGGATTTTTGCACTATGGCTGTTTCCGAGAGGTTGGTGTCACCACCAGTCAAGCATTCATGAAGGAAAACCTTAGTGAGAAAGTTCCTCAGTCAAATTAAATGGTGTATTAGAAAAGGGGTCTTGCCTTTGGTGAGCGATCTGAAACTTTCTTCTCTTTCTTCTGGTCAACAGGAAACTCTTTTGCTAAACAGTGCTATTAACACCTCTATCTGACAGAGCCTGGGAGACAAGGGTTTGCTCACCATTGAAGAGGAAGAGCAAGTGTTTGAAGAGGAAACTTTATAAGTAGTGCTGAGGACATGGATCAGATGTTAGATGATGATTTTGTTTCAATATTAAGATATCCTGTAATTGGTACATGTAATGAACGTACAGCTGCCTTCTTATCCTCTTTAGGATGTATAAGCGAATCTGTATAAGATTGTGTTAGGATTGATTATTTTAGTATTAATAGTATGATCTAACATATTTTGTGATCTAATATACTTTCAGTACTGCGTCTAACTTGTTGATTTGATCCAGCCTGACAGCTGAATTGCTCTTTTCATAGGTTAGTAATTATGACTTTGGTGACATACAGTTTTCAATGTTATTTTTGTTTAAGTAGCTTAATAAAAGGAATAAAATCAAAGCCAGGCATATTTGTGCAGTAAGTAAAATGGGTCTTAGACCTCTGATGACCTGGGTGTAGATCAGCTAATCAGCCTAAAAGCTCCCCCCAATAAACCCTTTGTCTCACAGGAAAAGTATGTGAACTGGAAATTTACTTGAAACCACCACAATAAATATGTTTGTTCAGGGAAAATTAAAAGAGGTGAAGCAAGATGCCTGACATGACTTCAGTTTTGAGGAAAAACCTGTTTGTGTCTAATACATCGCAGAAATTGCTCAAGAACATTTTGTCCTTGTGTAAGGATTGCCCTGTAATGCTGCTAATGTCCTTAGGTTGAGACCTTGGGTTATCGGCTGTGTATGTGCCGATCATGCAAGTTAAAACTGATTTTTTTGAAATGTAGTTTTTGTCTTTGTGAGTTCATGACACTTGTTCCTTGAAGCCAGATCTTCTCCTTCCCCTGCATTTTCTTTTCTTTCTCCTTTTGGCCTGACTTGCTTCCGCTGTGGGCTGAACACACTTCCCAATGGCAGTGAAACCTCCAGATGGCACATTACCAACTTCTCATAAATTAGAACAGGAGAGATGCGTAAGGCATTGGAATTCTTTGAGGTTTAGGTTTATAGGGATTACAATAAATTCAGTCAGATGGGGAGGGTCATTATGTACCAGTGGAATGCAGATAAGATTGTGCTGCTTTTATTTTTTCTTAAAATTGCCATGAGATAATCTCTTGTAGGCTGCAGAAAGTGTTCTGCACTTGGAGGTCTCTATGATTTCACATATGCAGGTCCTGTAGGAAAGGGAATCCAGAGCCAGATCAGAAAAAGGAAACTATACTCATAATTTGAGCCCAGTTGTGCAATGCTTTCATACGCCATACAAGGCATGCAAGCCTTGACTGTTCATGCTCTGCCAAATAATGGCCTCGAAGCCAGATCAGGGAAAACCACAACTCTAATTAAATATGGTAAAAGCTTTCCCTAAACAAGGACTGCAGAACAAGACCATTCAGTTCAGGCAGACAGCATATTAGTGCCACATCGCAGAATCCTTTCCGTTGGCAGGCTCAGAGTCAGCCTGCTTGATTACGAATTTGCTCAGTTATTAAGAGACAATTAAAGAAAAGCAATGCCATGAAAAATGTGAGATGAAATAAAGCACTCTGTTCTGAAGAAAAACAGAAGAATAAAAAAAGGTGTTCATTGTATTTCTTAAGCTGCCACTTTGTTTCATCAAGGGTCAGAACATCATTCCTCCTAATCACCTGGTTAGGCCCCCAAATGTATCCCTGTTAAGTGGAATTCTTTGCTAATACTGTCCTGATTAATTAAGAAGCAGTCTTTCCCATTCACTGTCATCAGTGACCTATCATTCAGTGTCACTATCCTTCACTGTCATTAAGTAGAGTATGCATATACTGTAATAGGTAAGATGATTTTGGAGACAACTATTGATCCTTTCCCAGTGGTCTATTGCTAGTTAATGAGCATTAGTTTCTTTAATGATGTTTAATGTTGGTGAGTTATTTTTAAGTGATACATGGCCTGACCCTGGAAAGTGCTGAATGCCCTTAACTCCTATTGACTTCGGTGAGAGTTGAGGGCACTCATGAGATCAGCCCATAGGTCTTGTGTCTGAAACGGTAGCAAAAGCATCTTTCTGCATTCAGGCAGGGGTGAGCAACGCTCTACAGTCAGAGAATGGAGCAGGTTTCATAGAAGGAATTTTAAAGTCTTGTTTTCCTTTCTATTGTTGAAATGGCCAGCTCTCAAAAGAAGGGACAATTTCTGCACAGGACAGACACCACTATTCTGCCAGCTCTTGCCTTCCTCTTATTTTCTTCCCATACCTATCACTGTCCTCTAGCTTCTTCCTTTGCCAATGTGAAGAAAGAGGCATCTCTCAAACTCATACCCCACATCCTGCTTGCCTTCCCACATGCCCTTTACTTCAAAATTAAGTGAACAGTCAGTCTGTCACCATTACCTTGAGTTGCTCCAACTCTTCTGAACCTCTTCCAGTTGGTTTTCATTTCTACGCTCTGTTAGAACTGCCTTGATTACCAAAAGCTGCCCCTTGACAAAATCTCAAAGTCGAAGTTTCTTCTCCTCCTCTTCGACCTTATAATTTTTTTGTGAATAAAATACTGTCCTGCTCAGTATATTGTTCTGCCCATGCCTTCCCCACTGCCTCTTCTGTTTGCACTGCTATTCATTACTTTATCATCCCTTTGGTGTGCATTCCCCCTCCCTTTCCCTACCCTCTGTCCACAGCGCTCCATCCTATGACCCCCTCTTCAAACAATCAACATTTTAAAAAATGTAGGACAAAAAATATTTGCTCTCTCACTTTTTGCATGAACAATTTGCTCCCATATTATTTGGCTAATATGTGCAAGCCTTGTGGCATGTAAGAGTCAGTCCTAGGTGATTTTCCATTTTTGTCCTACAGAAAAGAGAGTATGTCCTTACATCCTTGCACATAAGAACAGTACAGGGCTGGGAAAAGAAATGTATTTGAGAATTGAACTTGTTTCCCAGAGACATGGGCAACACTGATTTCTGTCAGTGGGAAATACTGTAAAGTTCTGCATGGAGGCATAAGAGTTACTCTTGGTCCTTTTATGGAGGACCAAAATGGTAAAATTTATTTACCTATTTTTTCATTTTTTAAGGATTGTGCAATGGAAATTGTGGTAACTATACCACCAGGCTTTATAAAAAATGTGTTAAAGAAATGGTCCCAATCTGAACAACTGATAACTTTCATAGAAATTCTAAGATAAAGTAGGTGTGCTGTGACGTGTGTGCCCGACAGTCGAATTATCAGTTTGGTGTTTAGTTTCACATACAGTAGAATGAAGAGAAAATACATCTTTGGCAGGCCTGTCTTGAAGAATAAGTATCAGAGACTGTTCATGTTAGAATTAATCCCCGGAGAAGGAGATCAATGTGCAGATGATGCAATTGTAATAAGAAGATAAGTTGTACAGATACATATCTTTGTCCTGTGCAAGCATAATTTATTGCATGGACATTGTCTGTACACTGGAAGGGGGTGGGGAAACACAATGCTGCACAGTGTTAGTAAATTTAGAGACACTTTTTCTTCATTTGTATACAACAGGCCGTTTTTTGTCCCTTTATCTGATCAAATCACCAATTCATATTTTTTTCATTTAACAAATTAATACATGTGAAAGTTGAACCGAAGCAAAACATGCAAAGAAGAACCAGTTGCTCATTTTGCTCTGCTGCAAACTCTTATTTTCTGGTTGGCAGACATACCCATGGTGCTCCCGTTGGCCCCGCGGCATCCCGTTACAGCTTGGCATGCTGCAGCGGAGCAGGTGCCCCAGCATGCTCCCAGCAGACCTGGCCAGACCAGGTCTCCCTCTGGGTGGCTGCATGCTCACTCATTGCTGGTTTGTTAAAAAAGCCTGGGAAATGTCTGCTCCCGATAATTGTTGTTCTCGCTAGTAACGACAGCCCTCCAGATGAAAACATACCTTGCAGGGCTGATAAGTAACCTCACTGACTCCAAGGAGGACTGCAATGGCTGGACAGTGTCGCTTATTTTGCATCCTGATAGCTTTCTTTACCTCTGGGTGCCACTGAGAGGGGGGTTTATGCTAGAGAAAGGGTTAACTGGGATTCTCTATAATGTGTTCCTATTTCCTTTCCCTCCCTTCAGCTCCTTCACAAAATGTTAATCTAATTGTGATAGTATCACTTTGATGACAATATGACAAGACAGACAAATTTGATTTTATTCTCCACAGAGCAAAGCATATGCTGCTTGGGAGACTTTGACAGAGAGAAGGACATAAAACAAATGGAGTTCATGAATATACAATTTTTATTGTACACAGTAGTGACATCCAAACTTCAGAGAATAGGTGGGTGAGACTTATGCTTTACTATTGAGATTAATGGGTACGTAAAAAAGTGCCAACAGAGAGTACTACAGTTTATGTTAAAAATGTCGACGTGGCTAAGAATAATTTTCTTCTCAAGATGAATGATGCATTTAATGGCTGTGAGACATTCATGCCCAGTAGCAGTTCCTCAAAAGTAATTTTTTGTTGTTATTGTAAATTATATAATCTTAACTGCAATTATAGCCCTGTTTAGGTAAAGGTCAAGTTAGTACAGTGGATGGTTATAAACTAAGAGGGAAATTGGTAAATTTATTCCCTTGATGAAAGCTTATGAATGATTTTAAGCAAGATAATTTTTTTGTAACTCTATTTCTACTTTAATGTAATATAGCAAGTAAAGACAGCACACATTAACAAAGGGTAAATTAGATTTGTCTAAGTAAACATGTATCTGCAATAGGAGTAGTGTTGCTGTAGTAAGGACAGTCTGAAGGTTAAGCGCTCCATGTAAATGGTATAGATTCATTTTCGTGGAAAGCAAAAGGAGGGACAACCTCTGAAAAATTGCCTTTGATGGAATGTAATCTCTGCTCTCCTGAGCAGCACATGAATACTCTGCAACACATGAAACTGTTACCCACCTCTCGGTCGTAAGAAATTGGTTAGAGTCCTTTTGGTTTCAAAAGCCTGCCCTTAAACAATGCAATCATCCTTTCAACCCCTTCAGACTGATCAGATTTGTTTTGTTAATATAGAGTTTATAAAAAAAACCCCAACAAAACAAAACAAAGAAGGAGAAGGTGCTGTGTATGCTAATGACGGGTGTTTGCTAACCCAGGGCCTGATAGGAGTTTTGGTGCTCATTTTTCATGTTTTAAAGTAAAACCTGTATGAAAGCAGTTAAGGTATTGGGAAGCTGTTTAAGATGAGAAGGAAGCTTTCTCAAGTCAGTAGCACGCTTTGCTCTGAAAAGCCCACATTAGGCTACCTGGCTTTTTCACAGTATTTAAGCGAAGCAAAAGCATCATTACACATGGTTGCCATTTTTCCTCTGAGAACTTTTACCTAAGTGAGCTGCCGCTGATCAATTTATCAAACTGCTTTAAGTACGACTCAGGGTCTTCTTCACTCTGTCAGACCACAGAGATGCTATCTTTTTCCATTTGTTTCTCTTCTAGAGATGTATGTATTAGGAAATTAGCGGGAAAAAAACTTGCTTTCTGTTCCTATTAGATGCCAGAGACCTTCAGCTAATTTACATACAAATATATGTAATACATATTCTAATAACAAAATAAACACAGTGCTACATGGGTTTTTTTTTTTTTTCTTCTTTGACAGATGAACAGCAATAGCTTGTTACTTGAGTTTGCCACCAATTAAAATGCACATTGGATCAGCTCTGGCCTGTCACCTACCATTATTGGGAAAAGTTGGCTGTGGGCCACGTTTTAGATGAGCGGGATTTTTTTACTTGGCCCTAGTGTTTCTCATCTCTGCTCTGTAAACTCTGCCTGGTAATTTAGATGCTGGGCAGTCGTTGCATCTGCTTTCTGGGGATTTGCCTCACTTAAGGCTCTCGGGAATACCCAGCCATTTTTGTTATGTGCATTTTAATTGTGGCAAGGGGAAAAGACTTCCTAATCCATCCTGTGTGTGAAGGTATTGTTTGAGCTGGTCTGAATCTAGCATAGCACCTTTGGGTCAAGATTTTCTTAGATATACATTGATTTTCAGAACTTCTGTTAAATTTCTGTTTCACCCCACCTACCATTGGACTCTTTCAATCTTAACATTAGAAGTAAAACAGCAACATAAAGAGAGATGTGAACTCACCAGCAGCAACTGTGAGTTGTTATTAATTTTGAATGTGAACTTGAACAGGTCCAAAAGAGCATAATCCTGCTGAATAATGAATATGAGGCATAATATTTGGACTAATATCTGGACATGGATATCAGCTATTGCTCCAGGTCTGAATGAAGATGAAATCCAACAGGGGAAAAAAAAAATTCGAAACAAGACTCATTTAAAACCTCGCTTCCTTGAATCACCTGCTACAAGGCTGCTTGAAACAGCAAGACCAGAGCCTGATTATGGAGAAATGGTACCAATATTTAATAAAATGAAGTATAAAATGGATTGACTCAGAACTCAATGAGAAATTCAATTTGCACCTTAGTAAAATGTTTAGATTAAATATTCTGAAGTGTTCAGATTTTTGTCCTCTTTTATGAATGAAGGTTCAACTTGAAACATGCTGAGCTGCTGAGGAACCACAGCACTTGCTAATGTCACCTCTTTGACACTTGTTTTGTGCGGAGGTAAATAGCAATAAGATGGAAGGCAGTAGAAAATAAGGTCCATCATCATTGCTCATTATTTGTAATTTGTGGAGTGTGACAGTGTGTTCAGCAGTATGCACAGCAGGAATAGAGGCAGTCTGCCTCCAGCAGCTTGCAGTCTAACATACAGATACAGATAAGACTGAATGTAAAACATGTAGTGAAAGATTTAGAATCATATTTCTTAACATTTTTATTAATCTCCTTATTGTCAGATTTGGGAAGGGCATGACTATTGGAAGGATACAGACATGTGTAAAGACCTGATATTGGTCGGTCTTGGTTTAGGAGGGACTAGAATGATGAGGAGTTGTTAGCAGGAACCCTGAGACTGAAGAAAAACATATAAAATCAAAGGCAAATTTGGAGGTAGACTTGAAAACACAGAGGTGGGCTTATATGAAGCTGCTATTTTTGGCGGGATGAAGTAAGCAAAAAGGTTCAGTAGAGACAAGATCCAGTACGTAGACCTGTGCTGAGGCAGTGTTTTGAAACTAAGGCATAGTCAAAAGTTAATATGGAATAAGAACTGAGGAATAAGAAACAAGGAATAAGGAATTTCAAACAGAAGGGGATGTGAGCTGGGTGGCTTTTACCACTCCACAAAGTCCAGGCAAGGCCCTTCATATAAATAATGCTTTATTTTATATGGTGCTTTTCTTCCTCAGTTTAGATGCTATAGGGTGTATCATTGTAACTATTAAAACAAAACAAAACAAAACCCAAGCAAAACTAGCATTGATGTATACTTCTTTTTCACCAGAGTCAGTTATGAATATAATTTTCCTGAAAAATGCACAATTAATGGAAATAAAATCCAGCAACATAAAGACTGCACTCACAGCTTTGTTGCTTCTTGTGAACTCTGGCATGTGCAAGCACATGCCTATGCACAACAAGTGGTGAAAATCAGCTGGAAGTATGAGCAACCTTTGCTCAGACTAGAAAATAAAAGGCACCATAAATATGGGGGCAGTGTATGATAGTTCACTGCTTTGAGCTAGATCAGCCTGGGGATAGCACTAATTTACATTCTTAACACTTACATTGGGTTTTACTGTACTTCAGTGTTAATAAAAATGGCTAATTAACTGAAACACCCCCAATATTGATGGTATACTGTAAATGTCACCTCTGAAATACACAGCACGTCCTTAAAGCAACACATTCCTGAAAGTGCCGGCAGCCCCTGGTGCTCGCTGCTTTTGCGCGGATTTGTTCCGGGGGAGCACACCATTGTGTTCAGCTCCAAAGCTGCAGTTCTGCCTCTCTTCCTCCACCGGTCACAATAAAATTTCTGTGGGAAAATTTGCAGAAGGCCCGCATAACTCATTGTTTCACTTGCATAGTAATTAACAACTCCAACAGCGGCCAGGCAGCCTCCTATTCCTCTTGGCTGAATGTTAAGCTTGACCTACCCTCCCCTCTCCCCTCAGTTCACAACTCCTCTCATCTTCCAAAATTATGTGAGAAATGATTTTTCATGCTATTTGCATGTTTTAGAGCATCCATCATTATCATGTGCACTGACAGCTTTATACTTCAGCTGTGACAGAGCTTGAAAAATGCTAGTCCTATCAATCAACGTATTGTAGGTTTCCAAAACGAGATCTTCTGCAGCTGACATTTTCCTTTGCTTTTTCTTTTATTCTTTTCTCTCCAGCAACAATCTATGGTTTGCTTTTACTTTTCATTTAATTGCACAACATCTATAGATTTTATAACACTATGTTAAAATGAAATACCTCTGACCCGCTTCAGATTATTTGATTGAATTACTTTGCCATAAATCTTATCTATTTTCATCACAAATACTGACCTCAAAGTTATTTTAGTAACTCTCCCATTTCCACTGTGCTCAGCTTCACCTGCCCACATTATTTATGCACATTAATTTCACTTTCACCTCTTAGTCTGAGGTAATAAAATAGTGTTTCCCTAAATTTCACAAATATTTGATTCCAGTTAATAATTCTAAGTGGAAATAACATTAAACTCAATAAATCAATACCCAATATGTGGCTACTTCCTAAAGCTTCTTTTTCTTGCATTATTTTGGACTGTTTCTAAGGTCACTTTTCAAATGTATGTTTGCCAGCAAAGACACTAGCCATTAAAACTTTGAAGCAGCTGAAGATCTTTTTCAGTGTTTATGTCAATTTTTCTCTCTTGTCTCCTCATCAAATAACAAGATAAAAGGCTGTTTTGATAGCTAACATTATGGTTTGCTGGCAATATACTGAAAGTATAGCTTCTTATTTTACTTTTAAAATGTTCCGCTATGCAAACTTCTCAATACATAACATCTCAACCTCAGGAAAAACCCATAAAGAAACCCAGAAGAGCAATTGAGATATAAAATAACTGCCAAAAAAATTCAATCCTGGTGCTGCAGTTTTAGTGTTGGAAGTTAGTTGGTTCAATATTAGAGTTCAACTACATTTAACAAAAGCCACCCTGTGTGAAAAATAGGGAAAATTGGCAGAAATTTTGTTTATGGAAATAATGAAAAGAATTAGCCATACTGTAAGAATAAATCGGAAAAGCTTCTCCATGAAGTTTTGGTTGAGAAATATAACAATATTCTTGTTTTTGTCTGAGAATCTCCCTGAGTCAAGATTTCTAATTGCTGCAAGCAATCACGTTTGCCAAAGGAGACATAAACTGGAAATGAAAATACACTGAAAAGCAAACCTAGTAGTATTTCATGACTAATTTTTTTTTATTGCCACATTGGAAGATATAGCCTGACCTTATTGAAATCAGTGAGATTTTTGCCACTGATCCAGCTGAGGCCAGAACTTCACCAGCTGAAATTGTTCCGCCATCTGAACGGCTGCAGAGTTAGCTCTTCCAGAGCTAGATGCAGAGGAAGAGGGTTCAGATGACTTTGAGGTTAAGTTTTGGGATAAAGAACCCATCCTCTCCATGGCTGTCAAGTTGCAATCCAACTTCAACTGCTTTGTTTGTTGCAGTTTTCTATGTGGTGATTTTAATTAGGGATTTAGTATGGAGTTATAAAAACATTTTGTTGGCAGGTGAGATTAGCCTTGTTTGCTGATGTCATTGTGAAAATATGCAAAGGACTAAATCCTGAAGACTTTATTCAGGGCTCAGAAAGCTAAGAAACCCATGAAGTTTATGGCAGGAATAAGAGTTGCCACAATCGCCATCCTGGGACAGGGTAGGGATTGTGGAGCTAAAGCCTCTGGCCAAGAAAATCCTTTTCACCCCCATGTCCCCTCAGGCTGTTATGATTTCTGGTATCTCTCAGTCTGCCATGAAATAGGGTCATGGTCCAAGTGAAACCACAATATTAGAGCATGTTTATTGTTCTCCAGTAGATTTTATAATCAGAGGACAGAAAAGGTGAGTACGATGCAAGAGCAACAGAGCAATTAGTCTTCTGCCTGCAGTTGATATGGGTTTCACAGAAGTACTGAACAATTGATTCAGTGTAATGCTGAATTTTAATCAAATGGGAGAATAAGCCAACTTTTAATCAAGATTTTCCATAATGGATTATTTTCCTAATTGAATGAGTTCAGGAGACAAACAAATACAGCCTAGTGCTCAATGGCGTTCTTCAAATATTGGTAAGCTTTCAATCTCAAATCACAGTGAAAGGCTCTGGAATAATACCTCTACAGAACACAGCTGAAGGTTACATTCAACTTCTTAAAATAATCTGGGGTATGCAGGGGAGACGACTACCAAATTAATTCATATTTCAACACAATTATGCCCACTAAAATGTACACTAAGGAGACCAATCCTAAAGGTAGGTTGTAGATCTAAATATGAAACTAGATACTTTTTTTTTTTAATATAAAATGTAGAGATTGATTAGGGATAAAATCTATGGTTTGATCACTAAATGTTGTAAAATTGATATAGAAAAGGTACATTTATATTTTAATTGGTGAATAAGGCTCATCACATTTACGTAAAGAAGACAGTTCTCACCTGAGTAAATAAGCCTTTCCTCCAGAATACATCAGAAGTAATTATCTTTTGATGGTAATCATGAATCTAGTTGATGGTATGAATCAAATTCTGCCATTAAATACACACAGATTTTGCTGCTTTAAGTAGGAGCATGACTATGTTTGGAAAACAATATTATTTATATTAAAAGGTCTAGAACTTGAAACTGCTGTCAGTTCAAAAAACTCAATTACCAATAATCAAAATTTGCTTAAAAACTTTAAAGAAAATTTGATTCAATAAAAAGTTTTATCTGAAGATCCACTAATAACCAAAATCAAGATAAAAGTTTTCTACATAAATGTAGAGGTGTAATTCAGAATTCATATAACCCTATGCATTGCAGTGCCTATACTGTGAATTTTATTTCCTAGAAGGTGGAAACTGCTGTCAAGCACTACAGCAAATGCCATTATTTGAACTGAAAAGGCAACTGCTCTCTGAGCTCTGGCATTAAGATGAAACCATCTATGGGTATTAACTAAATTAAATAATCATATTTTATTAAAATATATTAAAAGAGCTACAAATCATAGTTCTAGAGTTCTGCAGAATCTATAACCAGATTCACTCATAGGTTAGTGGATGAACTGAGGACAAATGTGCAAGGATCAAAAAAAAAAAAAAAAGAAGGATAAAAAATACTGAACAACTCTTGAATTGTTTGGGGCAAAAAATACCAGATGTATAGAAGGAACAGTCTAGTCCTTTATTGCAAAATGTCTGTATTTTAACATTCTACCTGTGGCATTCGCTATAAAAAGGGTACTTTTAAACCCCTAAGTAAGTAGGATAATAGTATCCTAAATCTAATAAAATGTGACATCAGATATCAGAAAATATGATTTTCTGCCAACCAGGCTGGTAAGCTACTTTATGTGACACTTTTCAAAAAGAGAACATTCTTCCTGTGTCTCTTAACATTGTGTCTGAGGGGGTAAACTGCCAGTTAGGGGACATGTGTGACGATGAAGAGACCCTCTGTGCAGCTGACATGTTGTCCACTCATGTATGGCTGCATGTCACCTCATTTTTGCTGCTGTAGGACCCGGGGCAAGTATTTGATGCAATACTGGCTTTTTTCCTTCTCACTCAATATTTATTTTGTCTTGCTGTTTCCAAAGCTCTGTAAAAGTGCTTTGATAGGGAGAGGGTTTTTTTTGCTTGTTTGTTTGGTTGGTTTTTTTTTCCTTGGTTTGCCTAATACCTTTCTAAGAGCCTAAGAGACCAAATATGCAAGGTGCTTCAAATTCATAGGAGATCAGAGATGTTAGCATCTTGCAAGTGATGCTCAATACCTCCCAGGATTTGTGAGACAATCTGGCTCATTTCACTCCAATATACAAGACAGAAAAGTAATGGGAAGATGTTGGGCTGGCTGGGAGTCAAAAGAAGCATGAACTCTGTGGGAGGAAGGTCTGCTTTCCAGGATGCACCCATTTTCCATCAGCATGCACTGTCCCCCTTGCACGAAGAAATTTTCAGAGGATAATAAGTAGTCTACGGAGTCCCCTTTCCCTCTCATCTCCCTCACACGTCTATGCATGCTGGGGTACTTGGAGGAGGGAAAGTTATTTTTCAGTCAGCCCATACCAACATCCCTTACTCAGGGTGCTGGTGAGCTGGTGCCTTCCTTCACGCCTCCCAGTGGGTGAAGGGCAGCACTTGGACACAACTGTGAGGACCGACCTGGGGCTGAAATAAGGCAAACCGGCTTAACTCGCTGGTGTCAGGATACATTTGATACCTTTTCTGCCTCCAGTCCTGGCTACCCAAACAACAGGAACAAAATGTCTCTGTGCCACATCTTGATGTGCATACATTTATCTTCATAAAACTTCAATATAGGTTTAGCTGGGAGTGTTTGCTAATCTGGAGCTATTGTCCCACACTTCATGTTCATAAGTCATTCTGAACCCTGAAGATCAGAACTGGATGTGTAATCATTATCTATGGGGGTACTAATTAATTTTTTTTTTCTGTTAAATTAGTAGGAGAAGTAGTAATTGAACTAGGGCCTTTTTGGTAGTTTTGGTTTGCCTTGTCGTAATTATGCCAGAGTAAGACACAGAATCACACAGAATCACAGAATCACAGAACGGTAGGGGTTGGAAGGGACCTTGAGAGATCATCTTGTCCAACCCCCCTGTGTGAGCAGGCACACCTAGAGAAGGAAAAGTAACTATCATGCAACAGTTGAAGCTTTCTTATGTCTCCTTTGGTTATACCATAAAAACCTCCTTCCCTGAAACAGAGCTGAGCTAGGAAGAGAGGGAGGCAGGAAGGGAGGCTTGTGAATTGTCTACGTGTGAATGAAGACTGAAATGACCAAAGTCACATGATCTTTGCAGAAAGAATATATATGTCTTGAGCTATGTGCATAACACAAGACACACAAATATATTGTGTAAAAACCATATATACAATATTATCAGATCTGCAAATAGTGGCAACAATAGTCATCGTGGTTTAACCTCAACCGGCAACTAAGCACCACGCAGCCGCTCCCTCACTCCCCAGTGGTGGGATGGGGGAGAGAACTGGAAGATTAAAAGTGAGAAAACTCATGGGTTGAGATAGAGACAGTTTAACAGGTAAAGCAAAAGCTGCGCACACAAGCAAAGCAAAACAAGGAATTCATTCACTGCTTCCCATGGGCAGGCAGGTGTTCAGCCATCTCCAGGAAAGCAGGGCTCCATCACTTGTAATGGTTACTTGGGAAGACAAACGCCATCACTCCGAAAGTCCCCCCTTCCTTCTTCTTCCTCCAGCTTTACATGCTGAGCCTGATACCATATGGTGTGGGATATCCCTTTGGTCAGCTGGGGTCAGCTGTCCCGGCTGTGCCCCCTCCCAACTCCTTGTGCACCCGCAGCCCCTCGCTGGTGGGGTGGGGTGAGGGGCAGAAAAGGCCTTGGCTCTGTGCAAGCCCTGCTCAGCGGTAATGAAAACATCCCTGTGTTATCAACACTGTTTCCAGCACAAATCCAAAACACAGCCCCATACTAGTTACTACAAAGAAAATTAACTCTACCCCAGCCAAAACCAGCATAACAGTCAAGATCTTTAAAAGCTCTTGACAGTTGCTGTCAAGTTAATATTTGCACAGTCAGGATCGTATCATCGTATGTGGAGAAATGCAGAGATATGTGAGGAATTACTATTCTCATTCACTCATGACCATTTGATCTGCATTCAGCCCATTAGGCCACCAGTTTTACAACTCCTACGCATTTACATAGCTTTGGACGTGTTCTGTTATGTGCAAATGCAAAAGCATTTTTTTTTACCATGCAAAATTGAGAAATGAGGAATTGCCTTCAGTGTATTATTTGTTAGAAGATATTGGAAGAAGTACTTGTAGGTAAAGACTCAGGGTACAAATACAATCTGGTTTCGAGATAAGGGTGAGAAAATAGTGCCAGCACCTTATTTTAAAACTTCATCAAGTATTTGCAGGATCACTTATCCATCAAATATCTTGTATTTGTAAAGAAAACCTGATATTGCTATGAGGTTTTATTGTCAGTCATTGCAAATGACTCCATCTCCATTCCACTTATATGGAATATTCTGCAAGTACTTGCGGTGAAATTTGAAACCTTAACTTATTTTATTACAAGAAGGCTTTCATAATTGTAAGTCCACCGAAAATTTCCTATAGTAATAAATGCTTCTCTCTCCACGACTGCTTTTTATACTTTGCATGCCTTCCATTCACGTGTTTGACAGACTTGGTTATCAAACTGAATGGCAAGGCATTATACGAAAATAACACAGTTTTTGTCAAGGGTTGGAAACAACCTACTTCTCTTTCACCACAATTTGTAGAAAGAAGTATACTGTAAATGCCTGCTGTGAGCCCATGCTATATGGGGCAGAAGGAAAGGCCGTGGTGGCTCTGCCCAGGCATTGCATTTCCCCCTGCACCAGAGCCAATGCAACAGCCAATGCACATTGCTGTGCCATGCTCAGAAGCCTAGGCAAAAGAATTTTTTTTTCAGAGATTAATTGTCCCATCATAAAACACCTTTGCAACACCAAAGTGTCACAAGGGGACACAGAGGTGACACCACCCAGTTCACATACTTTGAAGTTGTTATTTGTTAGCATTAGTGAAGCTACAGGCATGATATGTGTGGAAAGCTGGGTGGATGTCCTTGAAGGTCCAAATAATATAATACTGAGAGAAAGTGTTTACATGTTGGGTTGTTCTCTTTCCTTGAGTGCTTTTTCAGAGGCAGTAGTTTCATTTAGCCCAAAACCATGCAGGAGTTCCTAATCTTATTTTTTCCCATGTCTGTATCAGTTAAATAGGTTTATACCAAACTTGCTGGGAGTGGCAGTTTCTGCAGCGAAGAAAAAGTGCCATAGCCCCACATCAGCCCTGTGGTCAGCCAGTGACGGCCTCCATGGCAATACGGATGCGACAAAGAAGGGCTCTGCTTTGACTTCACGAGCTTCAGTTGTTTCCTGCCATCTCTATTAGAAATTAGCATTTTTCGTTTTATGACCATTTTAATTATAGTTTCCCTATTTCAGTTCTACTAAATATGAATGAAGCAGGTGAAGTGTAGCCCAGTTGGAGCATTATACTGTTTAGTGCTGGTTACTATCTTTAGCAGAGAAGCTGGAATTCATTCTCATCTCATTTGCTGAGCGCTCTATCATTAAAGTGTCATTGAGAACTGACACCACTTAATTTTAGCAGCTTTCAATTCTCGTTTGCAGCAAGAATAGCTTTAAATGGAGAGGAGTGCAAATTACAGAGAGAGGGATATTTTTACACCACACTCAGCATTTTATCAAACAAAGCAGCCTCACGGGGAATAGGGGACAATACATTATAAAACCAAACTCTCCTCTGATGCTGGTAAATGGGTATTTAATCTTCCTATTGCAGGCATCCACTCTGATGAGCCTGTAATGAATATACTGCCTGGAACATTATCTGAGCTGTTGTGTTTTCCTATTCCCTGAAATATCCTTTAGTTTTTATTTCGGGTGTGGTCAAAGAATAAGCTGGGGAGCTCAGCTGTTCCCTGCAGACCACTGAGGAATCTGTACCTTGTTGCAGGCAAACCAGTTTGGGACATATTTTCCCTTCTCCTATTCATTGCATAATTGCTTTTTCCTCCCAGTGCAGTTTGAACCCTTAGGGGGGGTTAAGAAAATCACTTACATGGGATCGTGGCAAATTTTAACCCATTCAGCTTGGCTTCCCCACCTAATTGGATGTAAAATATTCTCTTGCACTACATCTTGAGATATTGCCTTTCTATTGGAAATCTGGTACTGAATAGGTTCTAGGTTTACTTCTGTTATCTGTTACCTTTTCTCATCACTTATCTATATAAAAGTTCAAGTTTCTAGCTCCCAAATTAAATCATTTTCTTGGAGTTCAGGCACATTTGGGATAGGCAGGTGGATCATAGAAATTAATTTTGATGCCAGAAATACCAATAAATACCTTTTTTTTTTAGGATGAAATGTTAGAATAGTTTTAGGTAAGGATAAACAGGTATTTGAAGGCATATTTATAGTGTTATAAAACTTGATGTTGATGCCCAAAACAATATCACCCTAAGGTAAGGGGTATCTGCAGTTCTGTAGAAAGTCAGTACTCTGAAGTCTGAGGTAAGAAATCCAGACAGTATAAAGATTCACACAAAAATTAGGGTCCCTGTCAACCTCCACTCTAACCTGTGGTGATGCCACTTGATTGAATTATATTAATCCAATTTGGATTAAACTTCTTTTTACAAACCCTGGTGATTTTATTCATACAGTTTTCCTGATGGTTTCACTGCAGGAAGTCTTAAGAGTAATTTTAAGCTCAGAATGGCTTCATTTGGGGATGATGTGAGACCCTGTGAGGATTTTTGCCCTTCAGGTACTGATGTCTCCCTTATCCTTAAATTAATTTTAACATAATCTTTGCCCAAGTGGTTTTTTGGGGGTTTGATGTTTATTATGTGGCTTTCCTCTTCTCCTACCTGCTCAGGTTCCTGGTGGAGTCGCATGACGATTGCTCACAGCAACAGGCTATTAATTCCTCTGCCAGGGGGTACCAGTGTCATGTTGCACATCTGGGGAGGAAGGTGCCAGTGACATGTGCAGCTGTGCAACCAGAGCCTGCTTCCCCTTTGGAAAGAAAGAGGGGAGGAGGAGAAAAGTGCCCACTGAGTGTCCTGCAACCCAGCTGGTGCGAGTGGGAAAGTGACGGGTGAATAAGCTGTGAGGCAGCATGCAGCTGAGTAATGGCGTGATGTTTTAAAACAGGAGAGAACCTGAAGAGCCAGCCAGGGACTGATGTTGTAATTAATTCTCCTAGTTTGATATTTCATTGTGTTACTGCATTTAGACTTGATTACTTGATGGAGCATGCTGGGGGTGAAATGATATTGAGGGATGTTGAGAGTCCAAGTTCAAAGGACTTTCTACTGTCCAATATTAATTTCTCATCAAACTACCAGGGAAATACTTAATTCCGGGTCACACCTTCATATGAAGCTCAAGTAAGACCACGACTCAAACTTTGATTTGAGTCTTTTCATTTACAGAAATATTTATTTCAACCAACATCACTTTCCCAAGTTGTTTTGTTTTGTTTTGAAAGTATTTAAACTATTTGCATTCATTGCAATCCAGTTTCTACCTAGAGAGTTTTATTTCAGACTTTTCTCTGGCATAATTTTGTGTCCCCTTGAGCTTGCATTTGACACTAGCTCAAATAGCATTGCTGCATCTCTTGTCCTTGGTCCCTTTAGAGTTTCATGTATCTCACTGAAGTCCCACATAAGATCCTCTTTTCCAAACAATACAGACCTACTTTTTCTAACCTTTCTGAATATATAAGACCCTTGAGTCCTTGTATCATTCTGGATGCCCTTAGCTTTGCCTCCTTCCATTTTTATTATACTTTTATTATAAAAAGAACACTAAGACCAGACATTTTACTCCCAATGTATGACCTATTTTTTTTTCCTTTATTATTTTCTCTGGTTTGGATAGCATTTGATATCTTTTTCATTCTTGATTTATGTTTTGGGTTGTATTTTTTAAATTACTCCTGTAAACAGCTGCCTGGTAAGACTGACTTTGGTCCTCATGATGCTGGTTGTTCGAGTTCAACAATGTATCCTCTGACTTGTATGGATTTCCCCTATTTTGTACTACTATAGCTGAAATCAGACTCGGGTCTCTGCATCACCACAGTGACACTTTGGATTCGTTGTTTCTCCCTTTCTTTTTAACACATCACCTTCAAATTTTGTCCATCCAAAAGACCTTTTTATTACATTGCAATTTTACATCATCTACAATGGTAGGAACAGGCTGTAGAGGCTTGGTGTGGCATGGCAGTCACAACTTTTTACTTCTTTGAGAAGTATGTAAAGTCATAAAATAACTGTAAAATGTTGCCACCCCATAGAACAGAGAGTGGTACTTGTGAACGTATCTGTGAAGCGGAAGGAAGCTGGCCTGATATCGTTGAGATTGCTGTCAGCAGCAGAATCACCTAAACCTTGTGCATTCAGCCTCTGTTCCTGCTGTGACAGCACAAAGCAGGATTGAAGAGACACTTGGCCATGGACGAGGTACAATTTCAGACTAGCTCGAACAGCAGACAGAGTCATAACTTAGGCCATCAGAGCGTATTTTATAGAAGAAAGGAATGCTGGCTTTTCACTACAAAATGTTAGTGAAAATCAAGTGGTTCTTAAAATAAAAACGTGCCAGTGTGTTTGATGAATAAATGAGACTAAACTTGAAACGCAACTTCAGTTTAAGACCTATGTCTGAATTTTAAAGAGTTCCTATCTACTACAAAAGTAGTATTTTCTTTTTAATTGTTTGCAATACTATTGTTAACACAAATACCTCTGATTACAAGAGCTGAGAAAGATCATACGGAAAAAAAATTGAAATGTCTGAGCTTCTTCATTGTCAGTGTAGAAGAAAGGGGTCAAATGTCAATGAGAGTCAAGCTTCCAATATATTTTCCCCATCTGTCAAATATTCAGTGTTACATATTTTATTTAAAGTTTGATTTACTGTTTCCCTTGTATATTGAGTCATTTTTCACCAAATGGCCTTACAGCATAAAAGAGGAAATGAGAAATTTTTAGAAGATACTCTAAAATTTGGCTGTAATTACTGGCAGGATGTTCATCAAATAGTAAATTCCAATACTTTTCAAACATTTAAAACAACAGGTTCTCAAAGGTAGAGATTTAAAGGAATAGACATGAAAGGCCACTTTCTTCAGCCAACATAGCCAAGAGGACTGAATAGAAGTTTCCATCTTCTTTATTATTTCTTTCAGAACTAAAAGCAAGAGAGCCATTTCTTCATGCTACTTGATTTACTCACTTCTGAGGCATCATTTTTTCTTTGCATCCATAAATTAAAATTAATGTAAGACAACCAAAAGGTGCAGGATATGTCCCAATTAAAACCGAGCAAACTTCTTGATTTGGTGAGCAGAGACCCAATCACCAGTCTGCCTGACTATTATTTAATAGGGCTTTCTCTTATTTCAGAGGAGAGGAGCAATCAACCTTTATGTCTGCTTAGACCATGGTTTCCCTCTCTGCTGATAATGTTAACAAGAGTTCCAATTATTGTCAATCATCATGGCATTTTCACTAACATGAATACCAACAACACTGACTCATTTCTCATATGGTCACCAGTTTTGTCATTCTTGACCTGATCCAGGTTTGCATCAGTGACTGACAAAAAAAAA